>JAHBMJ010000874.1:108468-119477 GCA_018398765.1 Chromera velia | reverse complement strand
CAGTTAAAGGTGACGCAACAACTCGGGTTGGCGGGGACGCAAAAGTTTTTGCAAAGATGCCAAAGCTTGCATTTCTTGTGTTTCAAAAAGTGTAGTCCTCTGACCAATGATTTTGGATTGGGTTCTGAGTCAACCACACTCTAACGTGGTTTTAGTACCGCTCGACCAGTAGAAGTTTAGTTATTTAAGGACAACTTATATCTAAGTAATCTAACATGCACACTATATGTGTTCTCAGGCTGTTTTAGCTGCCAGTGCTTGCCTCTCATAGAGGCAGGTGGAGGGTGTTAATTCAAGACGGGGTGAAAAAGGTAGAGGAGAGAGCAGCGGAGGAAAAGGAAAAGAGAAGGGAAGTGAGAAAGGGGCAGAGAGATAGAGATGCGAAGTGTGAGGCATGTGGACGAACGTTTTCCACCCCCCGGGGGCTTCGTATTCACACAAGCAAAGCACACAAGGACCTCGTCCTCAGACAGCCAGAGCAGCCGAAGAAGGCAGTCAAAGAAAAGAAGGGAAGCTGAGTTCAGGGCTGTCAGGTAAAGGAAATTCTTAGGAAGTACAAA
Source organism: Chromera velia (assembly GCA_018398765.1). NCBI lineage: Eukaryota > Chromeraceae > Chromera > Chromera velia. The sequence goes on along the minus strand of JAHBMJ010000874.1, from coordinate 118,917 downwards.
CATGGAAGAGGATGGCGTTATGAGGTGGCATGGCATGGCTGGCAGTCAACATCACATGAAGCAGCCTCGCTCATGCGTAAACACGCCCTGCCAGAAGTGGAAGAGTTTGAGAAAAAATGCAGTTGTTAAGCTATTTGCCAAATGTTGCGAAATGAGGGTCTATTATTTAACAATCTGCCTTGCGTGTTGTGACTTGCCGAACGCTAGACGCCTATTATGGGCCGATAGCGATGGCGTATGATGATGATGATGATATCCATGTAAAAAGCATTAAAAGTTTCTTTAAATTTTAAAAAGAATTACTATAAATAGATCAAATTCAATTAAATCAATTTTTAGGTTTCTGTGATTAGAACGTAATGAATACGGCCATTATAGTGCTAGGAAAAGGTTCAAGGTTCAAGGTTTAAGGTTCACTTCGAAGTAATGAACCTGAATCAGGTTCAAAAACAGGTTTAAAAACAGGTTCACTTTTAATTAATAGAAACCTCATTTTTTTATGTTATTTTATGCCTTTAAATTAGGTTTTAATGTATTTTTAGAACGTTTTATTATAGAATCTATGCCTTAGTAGTGTTTTTAAATAGTTTAAATCAATATTTACGCTTATATTAGGTGCTAGTCTCAAGTTCTTAACTGTTTATAGTCGAAAATTAGTGATTAAAAAAGCCTGAAAAAATTGGAAAATGCTATAATTAAATTTATATGATCGTATCAATCATAACAATTTAGTTAATATAAGACCGTCACAGCGTTTCTCTCTTTCTTTCATCTGCTCACCAGTTGCCCCGCGGCCCCCGCTCCCCCCCTCCCTCTCCATGTGTTGTACTCAGTGACTCAGTCCCCATGTGTGAAATTTCTAACCATCGTACCGTTATCATTAGAACCCCCCTCTTGGAAAAGGTGCACACAATCTTAAGCTTTCCTTGCATACCGACAAAGAGGGTGTTTAGCCTGCAGCAGAATGTTAACACATCCCCCCTCTTAGGGTGCTGGTAGCTCTGCAGAACGGCGGGAGGGGCCCTAGGAGACGACAGTAGCGGAAGCAAGCAGAAGGACTGCTGCCGGCATGAGTCTGAAGCAGCCCCTCCAAAAAGACATTGTCAATTACACTGTCGTGCAGACTGCTATCAAACAAATTCTATACTTCCTCATTCCTTTAGTGGAGACTGTCTGTTTTGATGCGGGGCCTTGTAAGTGGAAAACTTGGTAAATCACGTGTACTTCTTCACTTCTGCAACCGTCAGCATGAGTTTTCATGCTGACATATGATGCTGACATATGCTGACATGCGTCTGTCCGACACAATAGATTGAACCGGCTGGGGACAGTTGCTGTACACGCGGCTCCGGCTCCTTATTTCACCTATATGGGCTGCGGGCGGCGCGGGCCTGGCCGGCCTTGTGCCAGTGGCCGTGCGTCTGGCCTCCAAAACAGGTTCAAAACAGGTTCAACAGGTTCAAAACAGGTTCAACAGGTTCACTTTTTCATATTTAAACCTTTTTTTAATGAACCTTTTCCCAGCCCTAGGCCATTACCAGGCCATATACAAATTTAATTACTTCGCTTTGCATGAAGATACCTTTATATAAGAACTTAAATTTAGTCTGACTTAATTAATAAATTAACTTCGATAAATTTTAATAAATCTATAGTAATAAATTCTAAAATCAATTGTATATCCAGGGTTTGACAGCAATCAATTAAATTTTGAATTAATCAATCAAATATATGGCCGTGGCGGCGCCGCGGCTGCTACCATGACGGAAGTACCCTAGGAAGTACCAGTGCAAACTATTGCTTGTTATAGCATATCATGCCTAGCATCATGCAGTCAGAAAGGCTAACAGGGATGATAGGATCGAGATGGCCCAAAAATTTGATACGTAATCATATATACGATTACTACTACCAGTAATAGCTACTAGGTGCTAGTAGGCACTTTCCGTGTGGTGTTAGTAGAAGCTGCACGTCGGATATTTGATTAACAATAAATCGACATTGGGGAACGTTACTGTTACGTTAGAATTCGGCTAGGAATTCAGATCAATCTAGATTATAATCTTATTAAATACATGCATGGAATGTATTATGTATTATCTTTGCTAATGTTAAATGCTTATGGTATACATTATGTATGATATCTGCTATAACAACAGCTGCTCCTCAAGGATGAGACAAGGTCATAGGACTAGTCATGGGAAGATATGGAGAACTCATAGGTGGTTGAAGTCGATACTTGCCTCTAGAGTTGAAGTTGCTGTATATAAAAATGAACAGTAACATCATATGATCATTATTTCAGGCCTAGTTTCACGCTATACATTTACAAATCTAACACGTATCTTTTCTTTTTCTCCTTTCTTAATCTAAGTAGTAATCTTTCTCTTTCAAAGAATATGTGATGTTTTTGCAGTGTCGCAAGGAGTCCATAGAATTTCAGTATGCCAGTGGGCTGCTTGATTCGGATTTGCCTGGGTGACTTGTACTGACTTTGCCTGAGGGAGCTAGGGGGGTATTTCCGGGCAAGGAGGCTGACTTCGAGGACGGGGCCTCATCCCTCCCAACCCTCGGTCACCATCATCATTCTCATCTCCGCAAGCCCCGTAAACATGGAAGGCAGAGGGCAAAGGTCGTGCCCTCTTCTGCTGAAAGTTCCCCCCCGCCCCAAGTCGGACGGTAGGAGCTTGGCTCCTCAGGCTTGGAGTTCCAGGAGTCTCCCGCGCCCGCCCCCGCGTCGCAGACATACAGGGCTCGTTGCGGCCGTCTGGCCCAGAGTCTCTGCCCCCCGGGGATTCTCGGCAGAGACTCCCTTCTCCTTCTCTGCCGCTACTGCTGCCGCTGCTACTGTCAGACAGTTGCGACGATCCTTCGTCGCTGTCATCCGCGTCCTCGAGAGGAACAGCTGTCGACTGAGATCGACCCAGATTACCTCCACGTGTCAACCGGCCCATTGACTTCTCCAGGTCGACTGGATCATCCTTGGCGCTTCCACCCTCGTCACCAGGTTTCCACAACTCCCTTCCCCTCTCTTCCTTGCCGTCTCCTAGCCTCTTGCCCCGTCTCCCTCTTCCAGTGCAGGAGGAAACAACAGAACCTGCAGCTGCGTTGGAGTCGAACAGGCAGGAGAGGAATCCCCCACCCTCCTCATTTTTTTGCGCCTGTTTTCTTCTCGCCTTTGCCTTTCGTTTTCTCAGGCAACGAAAGTTTACGATCCACAAAGAGACGATCAACAACACGATCAGCAAAGCCAGACTGACTGCCACAACGCGCACAGGGTGAGATGCAGACGTTTCACGTAGACAGAGGCGGCCAGACCAACCAGGCAGGCATTTGCACTGTCTCTGCTTTGCGTTCTTCGTGTCGCAAAAAGAATTGCCGGCGCAGTCGTCAGATACCTCACACGCTTCGTTGCGCTGGAGCCCGTGAGTCTTCATTGTCGCTCTAACTGGGTGTTTGGCGCCTTCCTTTCCACACTCTGGGGGAGAGAGAGGAACAACGGAACATGAGTCCAGTTGTTCGAATTTATTAATACACGGATCGCAGTAGCTGCATGACATTGTTGTCAGCTCAGCACAACTATAGCACAACTGCATGAGAAGCCAGGGTACGAGATGGTATATACGAGCTACTACGGAGCTATTGTATTGTGGCAGACTCTCGGCCAGCTATAGATGTGTTCTCCGTGGATCGCTGACCATGCATACAATTGCATACACCTTATCTGCTGGGCCCCATCATGCCCCATCTGGGCCCCGGCAAAAGGTCAGACAATGTTATTAATATGCTGCCATGGGCCCTGGCATGCCGCGCAGCGAATCCACGATATTTGAATCCCTGAAACCAATCCTTGAGTTCAATCATTTTGCTTGCACGCAGACTCGGGTGTCTTGTACTCCTCGTAGGTGGAAGCTCTATATCTCTAGTCAAGCGCACTTCGGTTGAGAGCGGATTGTCAGTTCTGCTTTCTTCTCATTTTTCGGATCGAAAACGGAAGAGACTGCATGGAGGCTCCTGTCTGTTGCTCTGATTTGCAGCCTTCATCAAGAACAAACACACTCTGAAGCATTCCGTTGCGTCAAACCTGTTACTCTAAAGCCAGTTAATGGGAGAGACGTCTAGGCGAAGATGACTTCGAGAAGCCCTCCCCGAAAGATTGCTGACCCTCTCCCCGCCACCTCCCCTGCGCCATCTGCGTCCACTGCCGCTTCGTCCTCTTCCTCCTCCTCACACGATGCTGCGGAGCGGAAGGCGGTCGCGATTGACCTGTGGAAGAAGGGTCTGGCCTTCGAGAGCATGGGAAGGATCATGGAGGCTGTGGAGCACTACAGAAAGGCGGAAAAACTCTACCCTGACCTGGACCAAAGAAACAGTGAGTGGGTCAAACTAGCCGCCTTTCTCACGAGGTGCCTCCCTTCCTTCCTTCTTGTCTACTGCGTCCCTTTCCGGCCAGTGTGCCTCTCTCTCTGATGGAAGGGAAGGAGAAGGGAAGAAGCCATGTGGTCTGTCCGTTGCCAAAGACACAGTCTGTCTGCCAGTCCGCAGACGAGCCTGGTTGACGAAAGCTGTCGGAGTGAGTATGGCCGAAGCAGCCCTCCCGCGATATCAGGAAGGGAGGCGGAGTGGGCATGAAGTACAGTCTTTCTGCCTGTCTGTGGGTGCAGTCATCGTTTTTCTGTCTGCTCTTCCTCTGACTCTCTGAGTGGTCGTCCATTCAAGCTTTCCTTTGCCGCTTCAATCCTTGCCTCCTTCGCGTGGGTTTCTTTCCCTGTTCTGTAGCACTGTGAAAAAATGGAGGGGAAGAAAGCAACGATAAAAAGCATTACACTGTGTAGAAGAAAAGGAGAGAACAGATGGTCGATTGGTCTGTTTGCCTCGCGCGAGACCCAGAGGAGGAAGGTGATGTGCGTGGGTGCGCAAAGTGGAAGGAAAGGGAAGAAAGCGTATCGTCTGTCTGTCGGTCGCAAGACTCCGAAAAGTAGCTGGATATTTATGCATGCGCGAATTGGAAGGAACGGTTGGGAAGCGAAACTCTGCAGGTACGCCTTTTGAGAGAGTGGAGTGAGTGAGTCAGAGGAAAGGGAGAAGAGAGAGAATCGCTCTCTCCATGAATGGAAGCGCTCGTTTTCAGTCTACTCTTTGGCTCTCCCCCTTCTCCTTGCGCCCCCCCCGGTCCTCTGCCGTCCTTCTGTTGGTCGATCTATCTTTCTGTATTCCCCCCCCACCTCTGCCCCCCTGTCCTGCAGTCATGCCGGACAACCCGGAGGGCTTCTCGCTTGACCCGTCAGTTTCCTTCCGTCCTTCCGCCCTTCCTTGTCTTATGACGGATCGGTTGCATGGGCTTGCTGAATATTTCCTTTCCCCCTTTGGATCTGTCCATGCAACTGAACAATCGGAGAGGGAGGCATCTTCCTTCCGTGCCCCCCGCTGCCTGCCTGCCTGTCGTTCTTGAGCATTCTGGCCCAGAGGTGATCTTCCTGAACTCCGGCGGTACGTCTCCTTGAAGTTTCCATTTGGAGGGAGACCGCTTCCTGTCTTCGCAGCTGAAGCGTAGAAGTGAAGGAGCACAAACGGTATCAGACAGAGGACCTGGATCGATGAGATTGAAGCAGAAGCGAGAAAGGGACGATTCGCAATTTCTGTTCGGTCTTTCTCTCTGCTCTCTGTTCTCTCTCTGCCTGCAGAAGCGAACGCGAGGCAAAGGCAGCAACCGCCCTCCTCTCAGACGAACCTCCAACCGGCGGCTCCCTGTCAGGGTGGTCTCTCCTTCTCTCCCTCCCGGAAGAAATCGTTCAGAGGTTCCCGCCCTTCATGGATGCCTTCTCGTTGGACAGGTTCGTCGGTCGGTCAGTCGGGTACCTGCCTGCCTGCATGGTGCCGCGTTTTGTTCATTTTTTCTCTTTTTCTTTGTGTGTGGGGGGGGGGGTGCGTGGGGGTTGAGAGGGTGAGAGAACGAGACAGAGAAGGGGTTTCTTAGAAACCCACGCCCAACTTTTTCAGATGCCATTTCATGCGCAGGTCACTCGTGAGCACATGCATGAATCTGCGCGTGATTTGGTACGCGGACGGAACTGAATGTCAATTAAGCATTCTGTATGCATGGACCTCGAGCTCGTTCTCATTCCATGGTATGACGTGCCACATTCAAACAAATACATACAGGAGTTGTCACACGAAAAAAAGATATTCCCGAATTCGTTGCTTGCGTACACTGTCTGGGCAGAATGAATTTTCTTCTGTCCTTCCCCAGTTGAGAATTTCGGTTGTCGTGTCATTTAGCACTTCCAATTTCGTATGACCCACGACAAAATTTATGTGTTCTTGTTCGTGACCACATGGAATTCCTTTGGGTAAAATTGGTAGTAGATCCAGCTGCAAGCGCGATTTTCTCTCCAGATTGTCTGACTCATTGCAATGATGCGATGATTTATTGCTGGCGGGTGGGTGGACGCATACACGATTTGTTTGTTGCTCGACTGCTGCATGGCCTCACCTTCCTTCCTTCCTGCCTGCCTGCCTTCCACGATTCTTTCTTTCTTTCTCATCGATCGCCGGGGGGCCTGCCGGGCCAATTGGGGGAGTGCGTGAGTAAGGAAGTCCGGATGAGGGGGTTTTGATTGATGGAGTGAATGGCGGTGATTGATGCCTGCCTGTTCGAATAAAACCTGCGTGCCGACTGGAAGAAGCAGACACAGTTGGAAGACAGCCAGCAGGGGAAAGGGACGGAGGCAAAGCAAAGCCGCTGCTCCGATTCGATTCGATTTGATCGAGTCCCAAGCAGAAATTAAGTGAGCCAGGCAGGAGGCAGCGATGCAAGCAAGCAAGCAAGGGGCACATCAATCAACAGATCAATCGGGTGAGAGGAGCGGGAGGTGTCTGTCCATCCACTTCCTCAGAAGAGAAGAGAAGAGAAGAGAAGAGAAAAGGGAAGGAAGGAACACACCCTCTCCATCTTCTTGTTCCTTCCTGCTTCTCCTGTCTCGTGTATGCAGAGCGGCGATGAGCTGCCGCCCCCTATTTCGCACATTCCGCTCTCAGGATGTCTGGCGCTGTCTGTGCGCGCTGAGATTCGGCAAGAGCTGTTTGTCGACGGGTGTGGTTGGAGGGTCTTCTGATTCTTCTGCTGAAGGATCGGGTTCTGCTCCGGCTGTTTCGCGAGGGGGGCAGTCAGAGGGGGAGGGAAGGGCTGAGGGAACGGCGGTTGGGGGTGGGGGTGTGGGGGACATTTTGCCTTCCCTCCCTGGTCTGTCGAACGATGTTCGGATTTTTGGATCTGATTGGAGGCGGTCAGTCAGTCAGGCAGTGTGTGCAAATATGAAAGATGGAAGCTAGAACGTTCTTCTCCTGTTTTTTTCACCCGTCCATTTTCGTTTCCTCTTTCTAAAAGCTCCAGCTTCACTTGAATGAGCTCTTGCAGATGCATTCAAATTGCATCTTGCTTTTTCTATTTTTTTGCGACGTCGCCGAATGAGGTGAGCGGAGTGTGAGATGTCGGGAAGGCGCGGGGCGGGGCGTGTGGACAGGAGAAGAGTTTTGTTTCTTCTGGTGGGGTGGGGCCCTCTATTTTGTCGTTGATTTTATCGTTGTTTGAAATTTGTCAATTGTCAGTGATGCGAGCCTGGAGGACAGGTAGCAGGTATGTGTCGGGAGATCATGCGTACTGCCTTCCTGGCTGGCTGGCTGTTTGCCTGTCTGTCTGTCTGGTTGCATGGATTGACAGGTGCCTGCACTCCCGCTGAATTCTTTGTGATTGTGATTGTGCCGGCCCTTTTCGGATCCAGTCTGTCTGTTTGTCTCCGTACGGTTTCACTGCATACAGAGCGTAAATATGATGAGCCCTACAATGCCTGCCAATGTGACGGGACGCAAGTTCAGAGCTGTCTGCCGGTCTGCCACTCTAAGGTCAAGTTTTGGGGTGAGAATCTATAGTCCAAAATGCCTCAGCGTGTCTGTCCATCTGTCTACCAGGTGAATCAGGCGGGGCTGTGTTCAGTCAGACACATTCTTTTGTTTTTCTAGCGGGTGTACGTGTCTGTCTGTTCTGATGGCATGGTGCTTTTGTTGGCCATCTCTGTCGTGTCTGTCCACTGAGGCAGGCAGGCAGGCCAGGCAGGCAGGCAGGCCAGGCAGGCAGGCAGGCAGGAATGCCGAATTAATTCGTTGGTTCGTTCGACCACCCACCCGCGTGATGGAGGGTCGGGATCCTTCCTTCCTTCCTTCCTTCCTGCATGTGCATGAGGGATAAAAAGGGAGGCAGTCGATCGATCATGCAATCAATCATTTTGTGCATGCATGCATAGTGACACGTGACTGTGTGCATGCCTGCATTCATGCAGAATGTATCTGGAGAAACTCCGAATTCGATACGACGGGGTGTACATCAGCAAGAACACCTACTTCAGAAGTGAGTCGGTATCTTCTCTTCTCTTCAGAGAGACCTCCCTCCCGTGAAGATTCGATCGATCTCTCTCTTCCTTCCTCTTTAATTGCTTTTGCCTCCTCTAGCTGCATGGGGCTTGCGTCCGTCTGTCCGTGGTTCTGTCTGTCTGCTTGCCTGCCTGCTGCACTGGTATGAACAAAATGTCTCTCACAAGCATTCAAACAGCAACGCACAGAGAAGAAGGGCGGCTTGGAAGTAATTGGGTGACGGACGCCTCTGCCTGCCTGCACGAGTTCATGTTGAGAGAGAACTACAAGAAGTTCCCCTTTCGGTGAAGTGAATGGACGCCGTGTGTGTGGAGTGGAGAAAGGAGGAAGAGACGAACTGAGGATGCATGTGCGACTTCTGGAAGGAAGAAAGGAAAGAGGGAGGCATCGAATTCGGTTGAACGATCCGCGCGGGAGGGACCTCATTGGTCCCTTCCTCCCTTCATTAAATGTCCTTCCCTTTCTTTCTTTCTGCCTGCCTGCCTAGCTTGTTCTTCCTTCCTTCTGATATCCTTCCCTCTCTCCTCGGTGTATGGGTTCGCGTGGTTTGTGCAAAGAAGGGATGGGAAGTGCACTGCTATGAATGCATTAGTTCTCCTGGGATCGTTTTGTCTCTGCATGTGCATGTGGCGTTGTGATGAAACTGTGCGTTTTCCTGTTTCTTCTACCTTGGTCGGTCAGAGGTCCGAGACGTCGGTAACATCCATATGGAAGAGCCGAAAGGACACAACAAGAAACCTTTAGTGGCGGTCAGTGCGGATGGGTGTACGCGAGGCGGTTTCTTCAGTCATTCTTTCTCTCCACTTAGCGTAACTCAGGGGTTCACGTCGTTTCTTCCGTCCATTCTTCCGCCATATTGCACACGGGCCGTGTCTGTGGAAGAGTGTGTGAGCATTCAAAAGTGTGGGGGCAAAGAAGAGACAAAGAAAGATACTTGGGAAACCGAATAATGATTCATGCAGTGGTCGGCTCGCTTTGTCTGTTGTTTTCTCTCACGAAGAATAACCCGGCAGGCAGGCAATGGAAGGCGGGAGGGAGGGACTCCTGCTCCGTTTACACAGATCCCTCCCTCCCTCCCTCCTTGCTTCCTCATTCCTGCTTCGTTGGTTTATGGAGCTTCGGATGGAATGGTGCTCTTCCTGCAGCCTCTCTCTCTCTCTCTCTCTCTCTCTCTCTCTGTGTGTGTGTGTGTGTGTGTGTGTGTGTGTGTCTGTGCGTGTGCGTCTCTGTTTGCGTGAATGCAGGTGACGTTTTGGCGGTGGGTCTCGCCCTCTCTTGTCTTCTTTCTTGATCATGAGAAGAACGAATCCGTCCGTGTATGTTGAAAAGGAAAACGGATTGGAGGGATCGGACACTTCCCCCTCTCGCGTTTTCCAGTTTTCTGTCTGTCCTTTTGGATCCAGATTTCCTGCATTCATTTGTATAGAGAAAATTAATGCGTCCTTTTGAATCCCTATTGCCGTCGCTGGCTTCATAAACCTGCTCGGCCGTCATTGAGTCAGTGACAGACTGACTTGCCGGCAGAGCCGCGGACCAGCAACAACACAGAGGAAAAGTAGAAAAAAAATGTGTGTCGAAGAGCGGACAGACAAAAAGAACAGCGGAGGAAGGGATGCAAAAAAAAACGCCATGGGCAAAGAGAGGGAGGAAGTGAGGGAGGAAGAGAAAGGGGGGCGGCGCGGAAGGAAGGAAGCAAAAAAAAAAAACAATGAAGGAACGAAGCAAGCAAGCAGGCGAGAAAAGGGAAAGAAATAAAAAAGGACGCTGATGAATGATGCATGCAGGTACATCCGTTTTATTCCAGGAACGTCGAAAGCTCTGGTCGTCAGGTCGGCAGGGAGGCGACAGGAAGAAAGGGGGGGCTGTTTCTTTCTCCCTTTCTTCCGTTCTTGCTTTCTCCCTTTTTTCCTTTCTTTCTTCCTCCCTCCCTCTCTTCCGTTCTTTTGCCTCGTCTCTCTCTTTCTTCTTTTATCTGTCTCTCCGCACACACGCGTGGACAGACAGACAACCCCCCCCCCCCCC
>JAHBMJ010000874.1:101088-107848 GCA_018398765.1 Chromera velia | reverse complement strand
GTGTCCTGATTGCTTCCTTCCCTTAATAATTCATTCATTCATTCATTCATTTTATTCCGCTGAGTTGAACGAACGAATTGTGCGTGCATGCAGAAGCGAGGCAGACCCGAGACTGGTGGTGAGAGCCTTGAAGGCGTTTGACCTCCGGAACCCTGCACACACAGGGGAAAGGGAGAGGGAGCAGGGGAGCGACGTGCAGGGACTCAGACATCAGCAGAGACTGTCACAACACATGCAGACAGGAGGCAGGGGGGAGCAGCCAGGAGGAATCTCCTCGTCTTCTTCTGGAGGAGGAGCCCCCTCGTCGTCTCAGGGAGGAGACGGCAGGGCTTTCTTGGATAAGGCAACGAAGATGCCCTCTGCAACGGTGGGTTGGTCGGTTGGTTGGCATCCTCCTTCATGTATCTGTGGTTTTGTTGGTCGAGGGTTGGCTGGCCGCTGGGCCGCTGTTGCTCTTCCTCTTGGGGACGAATTTTTCCCACGTTTGCATTCGTCCGCGCGAAAACTTCCACCATCGCAGATACCTCTCTGCTCCCTCTCCATTCGTTTGTTTCGTATTTCATTGGTTCGTTCATTGATTCATGGATTGATTCCTTCACTGAGTTAGTGCTTGATCGATCGATCCATTCTTCCATACATTACCATAATTCGTGTGTGCATTCATTCATTCATTGGCTAGCCGCCCCTTTCAACAGAGACTGCCAGCCATCCTCACTTTGCACGCAATCGCACGGGATGGAATGCGTGGGATGCCTGCCTGACTGTGTCTGCCTGCCAAACTCTCTGACTGACTGCATGACTACCTGCAGCTGTTGCCAAACGACGAGACGGTCCTCAACCGAGAGGCAGCCAAACTCATTCAGGACATCCTCGTGGCAGACTGGAGAGTCGACGGGGACGTTGTTGTCCTCCACTACGCGAACTCGAAGGACGCACCCGTCTTCACCATAGAGGTCAGTCAGAAAACAAAACAAAAAATAACAAAACGATTTGACTGACTCCTCATGGACAACGAATTCAATCGAACTCTTCATGGTCACTTCATTGGATTCCCTTCTCTGCGGTGACAAGAATGGATTGGCACAAATACGAGGAGACAGGAAGGAATTAGACGCAGAAGGAAGGAAAAACAAAAAAAAAAGAAACAAAAGTGACCGACGCCCATATCGGTCAACCTGCTTCTTTTGTCCATTCATCAGTGCTGATACGTTTTCTCTTTTTCCTCTCGCTTTTTCCCTTCTTTGCTGTCTTTTCTCGCTCCTGCTCTTGACAGGCGGAACTACAGCTGAGTCACCTTCCAAGGGGAAGATTCAACAGTAGATTGAAATGGATGGGTGAGCTCCTCTTTCTCTTTCTCTACCTGTCTGCTTGCCTGCCGCCTGCCTGCATTTCTCGGCCTGCATTTGTCGCTCAGTCAAAATGGAATGAGAAGATCGGCAGGAAGGAAGAGAAACCACCATACATTCTGATTGCAATGCTTTGCCTCCTCTGCTCTTCCTTCAGTCATCAATGCATTGAGGGGTTTCCTGTGTTTCAATGAGGCCGATTTTTGTAGCGCTGGTGTGTGTGCGTTCCATGGATTCATGTCTTTGGAGTGCCTGAAGCGGCCTCCATGTCGCCTCCACCTTGCTTTTCCTCTCTCTCTATGTATCCGTCCGTCCGTTCGCCCCATTTCTTCCCTTCCCGGCGGCTGTGTAAACGAATGAACAAACGAATTGAATGTGTGCATGGATGCATGCATGCCTGCAGCTTGCAAGGAGACTCACCTGAGGGCGGCAAATCCTGAGTCCTGCCCCCTGACCCTCTCGAACGAACACTTCAAGTCAGTCGGTGTGCTTTGGTGAATTAAAGAGGGAAGAATGTCCATGAAAAGGACCGACCCCTTGTCTGTCCAGACCCTCTGTGTGTGTGTGTGTGTGTGTGTGTTTGATTGAGCGTTTTTTCTTGCGAGGCGGGGCCGCAGGGTTGGTTGCAGGAGTCTGGTTTAAAGCGTAGGGGCTGTAGAAAGTGCTCAGACGAGAATGATTGTGCAATACAATGCACACACACACACACCCCTGTGCCTGGCTGAGTGAGTCTGCAGGCCGTTTGCTCTCCAGAGGATCAAGGCCTACGAAGTTCTGTTTTAGAGTTAACCGGAATAGGGGAAAGGTACTTCGAGGGTCCTACCGGTCGATGAGTGAGGAAGAGAGAAGGTCTGAGAGAGGGAAAGAGAAGCAACCAACAGAAACTAGTTCCCGAGTAGAAGAGTTCCTAACTCCTTTTCTCTTCACCCTCAGTGTACGTGTACTCTTTCTTTCGTCTGTGTCTTCGCCTTTTCCCCTGTATCTATTTCACCTGCTCCCATCTTCCATCGAAGACCACTGTGTTGAGGAACGCAAGAGCGAGAATATGAAGCGCAGGAGAAAAAGAAATTCCGTTGAGATTGAACGGTGTGCGTGAGAAGATGAGTCAAAGAGGACGGATGGGGGCGTCAATAAGCATTCAGTAGAGTTTCAACGGACAGAGTAGGTTCACAAGAGCTCTTTGCTTTTGTTTCTTTGTACTGGCTTTGTGATGTAGCCTCTTCCTACTTCCATCTTTTCCAGTTTGAATGCCTCTCCGTAGGCCTCTCTGTGTGATCTCTGATCCTCTGTGCCGGGGGGGCATTCGACTAACCTCTCAGTTGATCTGCTCGCTCCCTGCCTCTCTGAATGTATGGAAGGAGAAGGGACTGGGAAAGAAAAAGAACGGGAGACGGCAAACGGCAAAAAAAGTCGATCGAGTGCAATGCAGTTACTTGGTTCTTATGGCGCGTTTCTCTCTGGTGTGCTCTCTCTGCACGCGTTTTGAAGTCCTCCCGTCTCCTCTGGTTCGTTTCTTCTTTCATTGATTGATTCGCTCGCTCAGCCCTTTGCTTCGTTTTTTCCTCATCGTTTCCCTTCCTTCTTTCGTTCCTTCTTCGCCTCCTCAGTTCCTGACAGATTGACTTGCTGACTGTCTCAAGAGTCAGTAGGCATTGTGAGAATAGGGAGACGTCGCACAGAATTGACGGGAGGCAAGACTCGAAAATGGAGCGATAGTGGAAGGGAGCGATGGGCGGGGGGAGGCCGAAGAGCTTAGCAAGATTGGGCCAGCCAGGGATGCATTTTCTCCTTCGACTTGTTTGCAGCCGGAGATCGGGTTGGATCACGTCGCCTATTGCAACTTCTTTAGTGAACACACACACTCACGGTGTTCGCAGAAGTTCTTTCCAGATCAGCCTGCAGAGAAAAGGAGGCTGCATGGGGTGACCGGTGCAAATTTAAGGCAACTGATTGAATACCGACCGGTTTCTCCCTTTCCTCCCTTGCGGAGAGAGGGAAGGGCGATCTTACTTCAACAACTGGTGGCTGACGGCTTCATTGAGACACGCACGGCAACAGAGACATGCAGGCAGAGCTAGAAGAATGGAGTCAAAGACAGAAAAGTAGAAAGAAAAAAACCTCTCGGGCACGCCAGAAAAAGAAAGGAAAGGGGGAGAAAAAGGAAGGAGGATGTTGTTCCTTTTACGGCGTCATCAATCACTTTGTTTGTTTGTTTGCGAGATCGCCGGGATCGCCTATTCGCAGCAGTACAAAGGCTTTCCTAAAGGATTTTCGCAGTAAGTAGTTCGTAGTCGCTGCATCTCTCTGACAGTGGTTCACATATGTGCTCATTGGTGAGAAAGAAAACTTTCACAGCGTGAAAATTAAAAGTACATTATGTATATGTGTATGTATACTATGTATACGGGACGTCTACTGGTTCCGAGTCATCATCATCATCATCGGTTAACTGAATAAAACCTAGAATGAAACTCTGACGCTAGCTCTCACGTAGTGACCACGACGCTTTAGGGCGTTGTTTCATTCTACTTAATAATAATAGTCTTAATTAAATTAATTAATTAAGTGATAAAGGATAAGTGATTTACTGGTGCCCTAGAGCACTAGCTGTCGCCGTTTTGTCTGGTAGAGGTCGGCCTCGCTGCTGGTATTGGGTCACAATGGCTGCTGCTAGGGGTTCTGAATTAAGCCACCTCCTCTGATATCATCATTTTAACTATTTGAATTTGGTTATATGCTTCTGTCTAGTTGTGAAGATAAAAAAATTTATAACGATAGCTAGAACGATAGTAATGACGACAGTGGATTGATACCAATACTCCATGGTGGTCTAATTGCAGCATTATTAAACTGCTTGCAACTTCGCAACAGCTATAACCGCGCACTCTCACAGTATAAATATAATACTACACTTCTACTAGTCTAAGTAATCTTCTAACTACACTTTTATAAAGCTAGTTATAAAGAATAGTAAAATATGTAAAACAGAACTAGTCTAAGGCTAAGATAAGGCTGAGTATCTTATTCTACTTGTAATAGAAACTATAGAACAAGGCCTAAAATAAGGCTCTCTGTAGCCTTAAATTGTATGTGTCCTTAAGTCCTAGCTAGAGTCCTAACTTAAGTCCAACTAAAGCACTAGCTAAAACAACATATTGTATAGTGAATTAAGTGTTATTAGTTTATATAGGCCACGCCGAAACTAGTCCGTCTCTCATGTCTGTACGTATGTATGTCTATATGTCTCTCTCTCTATATATCATATATATATATATATATATATGTGTGTGTGTGTGTGTGTGTGTGTATGTGTGTGTATGTGTGTGTGTGTGTGTGTGTGTGTGTGTGTGTGTTTGTATGTTTGTGTACGCATTACAGTTGTTATTGCTCCTGCACACACATTTTTAAAACAATTGATATCATCATTCGTTTGTTTTGAGATTTTGAACGAAAGTGTTTAAATTTGGTGAGCCTTTATGCTTTTTTTACGTACATGATTTTATTAAGCAAGAAGCTGAATGAGTTCTTGAGGGAGACCCATTTCAATCAGGAGGCCGAAAACAAAATTCACAAAAGCAGGGGGACCGCTGACACAGATTTGGGTGTTCCCTGCATGAGGCCCTCCCCAGGCAAACTCTCCGGGGCCTCGCAGAGATTCGGAGACTGCGGCACCTGCAGAAAGCCTTCGTCGCCCTGCCCACCCTCCCGACTGCTGCTGACTTTCGTGAATCTTTCGTGTTTTTTGATCATCTACTTGAGAGGCCAACTGGAGGATTCCAACAGGCTGCTGTTGAGATGTTTTCGGATCCCCCTGGATTACTTTTGGTTTCTTCCCTTCTCTTTTCTTGTCAGCAGTTTGAGCGGAGGATATTGGAGCTGCCACTGGTGTCGTGTGGGCCGCCGCACTTCCCTCTAATTTCTTTTTCTCGAGACCAGATGCAGGGAGGGCCTTGTCACCTTCCTCCACCACTGACCCGCTGTCATCTTCAAATGCGTCTTCACAGATGGAGTATCTCTTCATCCTCTCTTCCGTTTCCTTTTCTTCTTTCTTTCCTCTTCCTCCCTCCTCATTCTTTCTGACCCTCTCAACCTCCGTCTGAGCTTGTGTATCAGGCGAGGCTCCAGTGAGGCCGAGAGGGGCTCCCTGAGTTGTCGTCCCGCCCTCTGGGGATTCGGAATTTTGGCCTCCCATTGCTGCTTGTGCTGCCGCAACGTCTTGCACAACAGCCGGAAGGAAGGGGGCAGCCTGGAGAATTCGGTCCGTCGTGATTCTGCCTGAGGAGACCGAAAGGGGAGGACAGGGGGCAAATTTGGTTGTGTTTAAAGTCGGGGAGGCATCCGTAATGCAGAGGGAGGCACTGGCCTCGTACAGCGGTGGAAGCTGATTTCCTGCTTTCCCTTTGCCTTCCGTTGCGCCTCCTCCTCCTCCAGTGAGAAACGACACGACTTCTTCCCATCCAAAAACGTCGCCCTCCGTTGAGAAAGAGAAGAGAACTGAAAGGCGCCAGTTCTGCTTCTCTTTCTGCCTCTTCTCTGCAGTCTGACGGGCAGTCTCGATGTGCCGTTTGGCCGCGTTCAAAAATGGGACTGTCCCCGTGCCTCCACCTATCAACAGAAGGAAAGGCCACTCAGCCACTCCTTCTCTTTCTGCCTCTGTGCCACCCCCCCTCTGCGTTTGCGTTTGCCAGATGGGAGCGTCGATGTAGAGGCCCTGACTGAAGAACCCCCGCAGCCTCAGCTTCCCTCCTGGACGGAGGCTCGTCACTGATGGGGACACTGCACCCTCATCGACTCTGCATGCAGCAGCCATTCGTATACTCATTCATCATACGTTCAAAAAGGCTCACACCGTGACACACACACACACACACACACACACACAGATGGATACATTTGTACGTCCAAGACCCACAGAAAGAAAATCAGATGTTTGTACGTATGCTTCCCAAATCACCTTTGAGTTTGGGCATTCACACATATGTTTGGAAAGACACTCTCCCACAGGTGATCGAATGCATCGATGTATTGATATACCTCGACACTTCAATGCAGGGATATACATATGCATCCATGATGCACAGATATGTACACACAAACCTTATTCTTTGCAGCATTAATAATCTGTCGAAACACATATGGGTGTACATCCGTCCGAAAATTCAGACGTCGCAGCGCAGTCTGAAGCACCCAACCATCGTCAAGATCAACAAAAGCAGTCAAAATGATTTTATTTCTGCATGTGTATTTACGCAGAGGCACCAACTTGCACGTACTAATTGCACGTCTACACGTGCGACGAGCGTTCGATACACACATGAATCATTCTCATCACTACCCGCCGCGCTGTCTGTCCCGGAGAGAGGAAGGCAGCGAGGAGGGCGGGAGAAGGGAAAGAATGCATGAGTAGAGAGAGA
>JAHBMJ010000874.1:93588-96088 GCA_018398765.1 Chromera velia | reverse complement strand
ACGCAGGCGCTCTTGTTTGTCCAATGGAGTAGATGAAAACGTTGGGCCCAATCACGATCTCCCTGTCGTTCGAATCTTCGGTCACAAGCTTGCGCGAAAAGCTGACGGTCACCCATCCACCTGCCTCGTAGCAACCGAGGGCCGTCGCATCCTGCAACCACCACGCATGACCAAGGCCAAAAGAACGAAAAAAAATCAGCCACCACTCTGTTCAGGCCAAGCAGAAAAAAGCAGTAAGAGGAGAGGGAGAGGGGAGAGGACAGTAAGCATGTTTACGTTCACGTCCACGCACACATCCAATCTCGCTGTGATGCGGATGCATCGAACGCACATACGAACAGCGGAGTCTATCTGAGCACGTACCCGGCATGTCCATCCGCACACACGCACGCACGTACCTGAGAGTCATCCTGAGTGAACCCCCTCTTTCCCCTGGAGTTCCCGTCAATCACCGTCGCCACGCCGTCGTAACAGTTGCACCAGTAGAGATCTCCAGATAACATTTTCTTGCCGTCCGCTGCCTCCGCAGTGGAAATACCGAAGCCCACCCACCTGTGAAAAGGAAAGCCCGTAAATGCATTGGATTTTCGTATTTTAACCATGGACCAAAGGATTGATTGCGTCGATCTACAAAAAAATTCTGGCAATGAAAAAGATGGCAAGCCATTCACCTGTGGGGAAATTGAGTGGACATTCAGGCATACATCACACTCCTACTCCTGCCTCTCCATTCAGACAGACATGTGAGTGACTGTGCGCCTTCCTATTTTTCGATTTCTCCTCTACCGCCCTCTGTCTCTTTGCATCCTCTCTGCCTCGTATCCTTTTTCTTCTCATATCTTCTTCTGACCTGTCTTCGACAATCACGAACTTCCTAATACAGCGAACACTCACTCACTCACTCATTCACACATCCACACACATACGCACGCGTATACACATACATTACCATATACTAATATATTCACAGTCACAGTCACGCTTACAGTCACAGTTGCACTGTTGGTAGCGCCAGGCTGACCACTTGGTGATGGCAGAAACGGTGATAACTGCGGTTTCTGTCGCTGCAAGATCCGTCTGCACGCGGACTGTGTAGGCGCCGTTGGAGAGAGTTGAGTGGAGTCGTGTCTCCAGAGTTCCCAGAGTCTGCAGCCGTCTCTGGAGGTGGACCTCCCCCCCGGGGGCTGTGGAGACTTTTCCCTTCAAGAAGGGGGAGAGGAAGGGGAGAGATCCGTTCCCATTCTCGAGCTGTTCTTGTTGCGCTCCGACGGCTCCTTTCTCCCCTGACTGCATGCGGCGAGTATGAGCAAATCCACATATATGTGCACATTGGTTTGCACAGAGTGTGGGTGAGCGACAGAGCGCGGCGCTCGGGGAAGGGAGGGACAGTCGGACCAAAGGATTGAAGAGGGGAGTCAGGAAAGAAGGGAGAGAGAGAGAGAAAGGGCCGAGCGAACCGGCTGCTAAGTTTCTCGACCCGAGGGTTTAGATCAGCAGGCCGGATTGCACAAACTACGCATGTATCGTGGAAGCCGTCTGCATTTGTCTGCTCAGACGCTCAGTGGATCAAGTTTGAGACTTCGAGAAAGATACATAAGCTTAATTGAGTTTTTGAAAGAGAATTTGTGATTGGAAGATAAGATAACGGAGCGAATGGCTGGGAAATGATCTAACTCTTCAACGAAGCCTGACTGCGCTCTAGACAGACCAAAGATGCTGGAGAGGGATGTGCTTCGGGGAACGAGAAAGCCGCCCGAAAGAGCAAACTGAAAAGGAAAAAAGACAAAAGAGAGCGAGGGACGACATTGAGAAGTCCTTGCCTCTCTCGCCTGCCCTGCATGCTCCGAACGCCGCTCGGAGTCATTCTTCTGGTCTGAAGTAAAATAAGTTCGGGCAATTCCTTCAAGATACAAGTTGCAGAATGACTGTCGAGGAACCTGTGGAATCTCCGGGTCTGGTCAGTCTTTATACTTAGCAATCGGTGCAGCCTCTTGCTTGAGCCGAGGACCGATCGGCTTGCCGTACGTCAATCTAGCTACAATTGAGGTCTCGATCAATCGCGCATATATGTATTAATATGTACGTGTAGCTAGCTACCGAAAAGGACCGATAGCGTGTGGAACCGTTTCGCTGGTAATTTTTTGACGAATTCTCATGTGCTGAACACGACAGTATATACCGACGATTTCATGATCGATCTGCATCATGAGCATGCAGTAAAAGTGCCTGAAACAGCGTTATACGTAGATGTTATAATATATCGATATACGTACATATATCGATACGTACGTACATGCAGTTTTTTAATTTTCACAAGCCAGCTCGAGCGCATTGCGCGCGGAGGTAAGTCTGGAATGTTTTTTCTTGATAGTTTATAGTCGGGTAATAGCCTACTAATATAGGCTAAATTTGGTTTATTTTAGTTTTTTAAAGCTGATAATATGCATTTTCCCCCCGAAAACGCAGCCTCTAACACACACCTAATACCCTCCCCCCCCCC
>JAHBMJ010000874.1:73931-92563 GCA_018398765.1 Chromera velia | reverse complement strand
CCCTTCCCCCCTCTCATTCTGCCTTTCCTTCCTTATTTCCTTATTCTTCTCTTTCTGCAGCCTGTTTTCTCACGCGCCACATCGTTCCACTTGTTTTCTCAGTTTTTCTTTTTGAGCAAAGAGAGAACATCGCGCGTGCCACCCTATTTCCACCCCCCTCTCCCCCCCCTCCCTGTGTGAGTGCGTGTTGTGGTTGCGTGCATATGTGTGCATGTGTGTGCATGTGTGTGTGTGTGTATATATATATATATGTATATATATATTCTGCGAAGAACTCCAGGCTTTCCACTTCTTTTTTGTTCTACTGTTCCGGTCTGTCAGGATGCCCATTCGCCTTTAATTCCCCCCTCCCTGCCCATTCCTTCCTTCTGTCGAACGATCGAACGAATTCTGAGACCGGTCGGTCGTTCGGTCGGTCAGAGCTTCTCGAAGACTGGGTGCAGCATTCTGTCGTTCACAGGCCCACCCTTCTTCTCCTCCTCAGAAACGTGCATGCTCCCCTGGATGAACAGAGCCCCGCCCCCAGCCTCCCTTCGCAGTGCTGCCCTGTGAAGGTGCGGGAAAGACCTGGGAGCGTAGGTCTGCACATACATCCGCACTTAACCATTCAATCGCTCATGAAGGCAGTCGTCGGTCGACTCATGCAGACAGTCACTCACTCGCTATCTCGCGTCCTTGCTCAGGCGCATGCCCCGTTGAAATTGTTGTTTGTGCCCCTTCCCTTGACACTGTGGGATTGTACGTCTTTTCTTTGTACGCCTTTTCCAAATCTTGTTTCCTTTTTCTTTTCCTGTTCGTTTCGTTTGACTGCCTGAGAAGAAAGGAGAGCTGAAAAAGTTATGTTCTTTGTTCGTCGGTCTCTATTTCGATCAGTCAGTTCGTCAAAAAGTAGCCACGCATCTCTCTGCCTGCATACAGTCTGTCTATCAGTCATAGCCTGGCTTTCATTCTCTTCTCCGCACATTCTCCCATGAAGCCACAGCAGCAGTCTGTTTTTATGGGCGCCTTCGAGGCCCTCTGCAAATCGGTTCTCCAAGAACATCCAGAAGAGAAGTTCCATGAAACCAACCAGAAAAAGCGCTCCCTCCCTCCCTCCCTCCCTCCTGCCTCACCTCATTGGCCCGACGGATCCACTCTTTGCTCCTCGATTCCCGCGCCTCCTCACGTCTACGGTCTGCAGCAGCAGACACAGACAGACTGCGGAACCGTGGCCGCCCCCTCCCCAGGCTCCCCTCCCAATTTCGAGAAGAGGAGGGGGTGACAAGTGAAGGACCAGAGCCCAGAGAGGCCGAGGAGAGGGACCGAAAAAGGGCTGCCGCGGGCCTGCAAAGACAGAAAGAAGAAGAATTTGTTGAAAAAGAAAGAAGGCAGAGAGAGGTAGACGAATGATGTGAAACAGGGATGCCCGGGCGTGTACCATGACTGTGTTTACGTATTTCTGTTTGTTGGGTGGGTGGGTATCCAGTGCCTCAAATGTCAAACAGAGAGCATCCAGTGCACGACAAGAAAAAAAATTACAGAGACTCAACCGGCAAGTCCGCTCGAGTTTTCTGTTCTGAGACACGCCCGAGAATGAACAAAACCATCCCAACAAAAAGAAACAATAGGAATCATACCCCGGCACGTGAACTTTGCTGTCGATCGGTTCATCAGAAAAGCAGCAGACAGCAGTCACATATCAACCGTAAGAGGACCGACATTGAAGAGCATCCGTTGTGTTTGTCCATTCATTCATTGTTTTTCTGATTCATTCAATCATTCATTCCTTGATTGATTGAGTGATCCGAATAAACCCAGACATCGATGCTTCCCCACTCTATTGGGAGACCGAAAGTCAAACGAGTGCAGCAAAGGGACACTTTACACCACAATGTTTTGGAAGCGATGCTTGGGACGACCGCAGTGACAAGTCACACGGAGAAATTCACGATTCATCAACCCTGATTGCTTCCCAGCCGACCCACCTTCCCCGCTCTCGCCCGACGACAGAGGAGCCCCCCGAAACGTGCAGAACCCCCCCATCGCTTCCCAAGCTCCCCAATCTTCTCACGTCACTCGATAAGAGGCTCTCTCTCTCTCCCTCCGCGCCCCTCCCGTCTCTCTGCACTCGTGCCTCCGACCCTGGGAGGGAAACAGCAACTCCGTCGGAAGACACAATGCCAAAACCCGACTCCCAGCTCGCACGGCGGAGGCCATTCTCTTCCATTCGCACCATCACGCCAGCTTCTCCCTTCTCCTCTGCGAGGCGCGCCTCCTTCTTTCGTTCCGCCCTCTGCCTTGCTGTCCGTCTCTCACTCCTGACCCTCTCTGCTATCTGCCGACCCCAGAAAAAGACGTTCACGTAATGACCTAACTCCTCGCTTAGCGACCGGGCAAATGCAGATGCCCGTTTTGCCATCGACTTGGGTGCTCCTTCGGTGTCTCTTACCAATGGATACGCGCAGAAGACTGCGCCCCCTTCTGTGGGTTCCCCTTCGTTGATGCGGCGCCCTCCATCTCCTCCGGCGGAGGTGGACGAGATGCTCAGACTCCGCCGCCGCACATGGTCATTCGAAGACATCCCACCTGCACAGAAAGAGCAAAAAGAAAAAGAGAACAAACACATCTTTTTGAAACACAAACAGTCACTGAGAGCGCGAGTAGCAACACAAATAGCCAGCCAGTCAGCCAGCCAGACAGAAAAGCGAAAAGGCAGGATGACAAAAGAACTCAACCCAGGCTTCTTGTCCGTCTCAAGAAAGGCGGCCCTCCTTTCTGGATGGGCAAACATAAAGATCTACATCGTCAAGCACACACACACACACACACACACACACACACACACACATTCTCTCTCACACACACATACACACACATACACATTCTCTCTCTCTCTCTCTCTCTCTCTCTCACACACACACACACACACACATTCTCATACACACACACACACACACACACACACACACACAGACACGGAGACACACACACACACACACACACACACACACAGAGAGAGAGAGAGAGAGAGAGAGGGAGGGAGAGAGACCGATGTGTAGGTGTACATACATGCAGAGAGAGAAAGAGAGAGAACAGTGAGACGTCCGTTGCGTTGTTTCTTCAAACGTGTTTTCGTTCCGCCTTTCGACTCCTTCCTTCCTTCTATCTGGCTGTCTCTCTCTCTCTCTCTCTCTCTCTCTCTTTTGTTTTTGCCTTAAACCCCTCTTCCTTCCTTGAGGAGCTCATTTCATTTCTCTATTTCCCGCTCCATTCTTTCCTGAATCCCTGCTCCCACCCTTTCTTGCCCCTCCTTTTCCCCCCGGCCCCCCCAAATCAAATGCACGCACAACTGCACACACATACGGACATGTGCGTGCCGATTGAAGATACATGCCCAAGCGCACACACACACACACACACACACACACACACACACATATTTTGACACCCAAAGATACCCTGACATGCATGCACGCACACATGCACGCACACAAGCACATGTTCTCACAGAGTGCCGCACCAGCCATGCAGCCTATGGCTTCCACTGAAGTTGAACGGAATCTGCCTTCCTGGAGGCGATACTGAACGACCCTCTAAACTTCGCTGCTTCAGCATACGTTGACTCATTGAATAACACGCGCACTCACGCACTCACTCACTCACTCACTCACTCACTCACTCCCTCACTCACTTACTCACTCACTCACTCACTCACTTACTCACTCCCTCCCTCCCTCACTTACTCACTCCCTCACTCCCTCACTCACTCACTCACTCACTTACTCACTCACTCACTCACTCACTTACTCACTCACTCCCTCCCTCCCTCACTCACTTACTCACTCACTTACTCACTCCCTCCCTCACTCACTCACTCACTCACTCACTTACTCACTCACTTACTCACTCCCTCCCTCACTCACTCACTCACTCACTCACTTACTTACTCACTCACTCACTCACTCACTTACTCACTCCCTCCCTCCCTCACTCACTCACTCACTCACTCACTTACTCACTCCCTCCCTCCCTTCCTCCCTCCCTCACTCACTCACTCACTTACTCACTCACTCACTCACTCCCTCCCTCACTCGCTCACTCACTCACTCACTCACTCACTTACTCACTCACTCCCTCCCTCCCTCACTCACTCACTCACTTCCAGCAGATAAGAAGAGAGAGGACCCGCTTCCCTGAAACCCCAGAGGAGACACTTGCCGTCTCCCGTGCAAGCCCCTCTCCCCCCTCCCCCCTTTGCAGAAAGAAAGGAGGTCCATGTCCTCAATCCAAGGCACCGGCCCTGCAAGCTCTCTCATCGTCCCCCCGTAGCTGCTTTCAACGTCGTTTCCTCCACTCCCACGTCGGCTGTCTCTCTCAGCCCTAGCCTCAGTTTCTCTTTCTTTCTTACGACGGGCAAAGGCAGCCGCCGCAGCGCTACTGTCCAAGTATGCCCCCCCATTCTCCCCAGCGTCCCGAGCCCCCGAGGCTACGGACCCAGTCCCAGAGACCCCGAGGGCCGAACCAGAACTGCCGAAAAGAAGGGGAAGGGGAACAGATCCTCCGGACGATTGCTTCCTCACTCTCCCCTCCCCCCCCTCCAACAGCCCCTCTTCCCAGAGCGCTGTCTCCAGATTGAACCCCGAGGGAACCCACGCGCACGCCCAGAGACACTTCGACCGCGTCTCCTGGATCGCGAGGGTCCACACAGGCAGGGCCGCGGGAGAGGCAACGTCGAGATGGCGGAACCCAATCGATGCCCCCCCCTCGTCTCCCGCCTGTCCTCTCAAGGCCCCCGGACCCCTCAGTCGGCACTGCAGTTTTCGGTTTCGCAGTGCCACGAGGCCAAGGGTTAGTCGTCTCAGTAGTTCCTCGTCTGAGAGGGGGGCCTGGGGATCTAGGGAGGCGGGGAGAGGACGGACCGCCACCTGCACACAGCCAGGAAGGGAGGGGGCTAGGGAGCCGCTTTTTATTTCTACCCAAGCTCGTCGATAGACTAGCGGATAGAAGACAATGACACACTATACATTTCTTCGTTTCCCTCCTTCTTATCAGGTCACACAGACAGACAGACTGACGAACAGACAGGAAGCGTTTAAGAAGTGCGTTTACACACCTGCAGAAGGCAGTCAGATGTCACTGGCGGCTCTGACAATCCACGAACGATCCGGAGACGCTACAACAGAAAGCAGCAGCGGGGAAGACAAATGCCAGACAAAAGCAGACTCATTCCGAAAGGAGGAGATGCATGAAGACGCGAATTTTGATCAAACGGCAGAAGCCATAAGCAGTCATGAGACGAGGAACCGCCTACCAAAGCCCCATCCATGCAAACCCTTTCCCTCCATTCGTTTCCAATCCCTATCCTGCAGGCCCCCCAATTGTTTTTGCTCATCGACTGACCCAGTCAGCTTCCAGAAATTTCATCTGTACAATCTGAAACTTTCCGCTCCGCGCTTTCAGGGGTTTCCGCATACAGAGCGCAGAGAACACGCCCGTCGCAGTGTCTGCCTGGAAAACGTCCCAGGCGTGCAGGGAGGCATGCCGGTAGGAGGTGGAAGAAGGGACCCGAAACGCCGAATTGCGTGAACCTCTTCCTCTTGGAACTGCGTCTGCTGCCTCTGCAGCAGTGAGCCTCTCCATCTGCGACTCCGCCCCCAGTTCTGCAAAAGCAAAGGCCTCGAATCGCCTCCCTTGAGGGTCAGCAGACCCGGCGCCGCTGCTGCTGTCGACGGAAGAGGCCAGAGAGGTGGAAAGCTTTCGGAGAAATGCGCGAAGCCCGCCATCTGAGGCATTATCCTTCACTGCGGAATCGGGGGAGGAGGCTCTCTTGTCCTGAACGAACGAACCTCCGGCATCGCTGTCAAAGGGGCCAACAGGGGTGACCTCAGTGTTGGAAAGGGGGGACGCACTGCGAAGAAGCGGTCGGGGGGGGAGGAAGGTGACCGAGCGACCTGCCCGGTCCTTTGCACCGAGAGGAATAACTGGAGTTGCCCATTCGAGAGGATGCTGAGTGGCATTGGTGGTGTCAGAGGCTATGCTGATTTGTCTCTTCTGCTGCTGCCGCCCCTTGCTTTCTACTGACACAGGGCGGTTCTTCTCCCTTTTACTGGGGCCCCCGTGAGCCTCTGCCTGGCGCTGGAGGCGGGAGCGCAAGAGAGATTCCCTTTCCTTCTGATTCAACTCTGTAAGGGTGGTCCCTCTTGGTCCATCGGACGAGAAGGAAGTTCTTCGCGCCCTGTGTGAGGGTCTTCTGTCTGTCCACTGGGAACTGGTGTCATTGGTCAGACTTCGGTACGTCGGGTTGTGCTTAAATGGAATACCGGCAGCTGCCAAAAGACGCAGGTGGGCGATATCCCTGGCCTGTTCTTGGTCCCTTGACTCGCGTAGAGGGAAGACGCGCTCTGTAGCATACTGGGAATCTCTGTAATCGACTGGATGGGGGGCAGACTGAGTATCCCCCATTTTCTCTGGTCTGTATCTCTATCTGCGGCTGTGTGTGTGTCTGAGCGCGTACGCGGGCAAGTGAGAGTGTAAGAAAGTGGGTTGATTGTGCCCCAAGGTGTGCGACTTCTACTGGACGGAGAGCCGACTCCTTTCCTTTCCTGAATTTGCTTCGCCTGCGTTTCTTACGACGGCAACTCCGTAACTACTAACTATGGCATTCATTGACGGAATCCATCGATCTGTTCTTCCAAGCAGTCTTCAAAGGATGTCAACATCAGAACAGAACCTTCTAGAGACCTTCATTCTCTCTTTTGCCGTCTTGCGGGTCGATCTTCCCCTCTCTCTATTGAAATAGATGTACGATAAATGTGCATGCATGAATTAAAGTCAAAAAAAAAAAGATTTCGATCGGAGTATGATCGGAGTGCATGCATGCATGCATGCAAATTCACGCGAGCGCGCGCGATGCGCGCGCGTGGCAGCGATGCATGCATGTGCGCGCGCGCAAAAAAAAAAGTCCGCGGGGCTCGGCTGGATCAGACCAAGGTGCTGCGACATGCTGCGACTCAAAATCTCTGGCATCATCAATATGTCTTGCTGACCCGGTAGGACATCATTGGTAGGACACGTTATGGAAGGCCGTGAGTACTTGGTGCTGCGGGAGATTTGGTATTGAGGGATCGGCCGGTGATCACGTGAGAGCACACAAATACTGCTGCAGCCAACCCGGCCTTGCTGAATAGGTCTCCTGACTGAGAGAGACTTGGAACGCAGACGGGCAATTCTGCGAAAGGGGTTTGGCGGGCCTCCGTCCTATTCCCGTGCCTGCACATTATGTGTCCACCCAAGTGTATTTGCAGCTGACGGGTTTTCTTGTCAAGAGAAGGTGAAGTAAGCTGATGACTTGAGGCCTGCACCTGTTGCGCACAGGAGACGGGCATATCCAGCGACAAGGGACAGAAGATCTTTCCTGAGAGGATGGCCAGGCGCGCAAAACTTTTGGGGTCCTTCCTGAAAGGCTTCCTCTGGCTGGCGTCCCTCAAACAGGGAACTGTTCTCGGACTGCGCTCTTTCCTCAGCCAGTCGCTTGAGGACACGGGCAAGCTGGACTCTCCCTCTTTCTTCGAAGGGGGACCCGGAAGATCCGTCTCGGCGTCTGTGCCGTCCACCTCCAGGAGAGCACATTGCCGCCCCAACGCACTGCTCGCACTCATATCAGAGAGGAGCGTTGACTTTGAGTATAAGGGATGTTTCAAGCTGAGGCCTTCCGCGACCGGGGCAGGGGCGCAGGAAGTCGAGATTTCAAGTGTGACGGTGGAGAAGTGTTTCGGTCACTGTGCGGTGGCACCTGGAAGTACGTCCCTGTGCGTGTTCGGGTAAAACCATGTTGTGCATGAGTACGTGTATGCTTGTGTGTTCCGGGATGGGTGATAAGGAAGGTGTGGATGTGGCTGTGTTTTCTGGATGAGAAGTTGAGAAGTGCACCCACATACAGACAGTCCCCGGCTAGCAAGGGGGATCCCCGAGATTTCGGAGGTGGTGCGGCTGTCAAAACAGATTGGGGACACAGGGGGAATGGGCACTAGTGACGAATCTGTCTGTCTCTTTCGAATCGGTTTCTTACTCCCTGGCCCTTTCCAACGGTAATACAGTGTGTGTATGCAAGTCGTACGTGAAGGTCTGTCGAGGGGCTGGCAGACAAACAGACATCAGGTGTGAGTACAGCCTGACTGTTTGACCTCTTCTTTCACACGGAGGGACCCTGTGTTTCTGTTTCTCTCTTTCTGTTTCTCTTTCTCCAAACAGGCAGACAGATATATAAGTAAACACATAAACAGCTAGGCGAGTAGACAGACAAAAGTCTTTAGGACTCTCCAGCGGATTTTTTTGGCGTCCGAATTTCCTCCTGGGACGAGTTTTTGTTTGTGCGTCCATCTCTGCCTGCAGAACCGCACTACTTCGGACTGAGTTCAGGATCCAAATGCACGTCAGTCAGTCAGTCAGTCAGTCAGGCGATCTGCATTGCATGCCTTTCTGTCTGTCTGTCTGTCTGTCTGTCTGAAGAAAAATTTGAGGGAGAAGAATCAGATGGTCTGTCTCTCAGCAGCCGAAAAAGAAAGAATGAAGAAGCGAAGGAGACACAAAAGAAAGAAAAACACAAAAGCAGGAAAGAGATGAATACCGGGGGAATGAGGAGCAGTTTTCATGGAATGTGTGTCAGCAAAAGAAAAAAAGAAAAGCCACTCGAACAAAATCACAATTTCAGGATTACGAGCTGAGTCCAGGAAACAAGTGGGCGTCCGTCAGTTGAGCCCTCCTCCCAACTTCGCACATTAATTCCCGGAGGCAGGGAGCTTTCATCAATCAATCGAGAAATCCACTTTGACAGAAGGAAAGAAAGAAAGAAAGAAAGGAAGGAAGGAAGAGGGATGAAAGGAAAGGACAGTAGGCAAAAGGGCAATGAGAAGACTCTGGGAAGGAAAAGCGTATCTGTTCCCCTCTCCCCTCTCTCCCAGAACTCATCCCACTGTACGTCTCTGATTTCTTCTACCCATCCGCCCTTCCGCAATTTATCCTTTGGCTGTCCCTGGCCTCTTTCCTTCCTTCCTTCCTTCCTTCCTTATTATCGCGGGATTAATTGTTTGGATGAATGCTCTAACACACATACATACAGACTGAACCTCGCCCTTGTATCCTGGTGCGATTCTGCCAGACAGGAGGGGGTATATTCTCTTGACGTGCACATACACCTACGCGCGTACATACACTCATGCACGCACCCACACACGCACACACACATTCACTCACACAGATACACACACGGACGGACGCAGACACGCGGAGACCGGGAGGGAAAGGGAGAAACATGGCTAGGCAGAATCGCAACAACGCACACGATTCATTCTATCCTGCGTCTCTGAGTGCAGGTGTTTCGACATGATCACTGGATCCGAAGGTTGGAGGGCACTGCATGGTCCTCCTCCCTCTTTCTTTCTTTACCTTTTTGTTTGCCTGCCTGCCTGCCTGCCTCCTTTATTCCTGCCTCTCTGAATGTCTGCCCTTTTGTGTTTCTGTCTCCCTGTCTGTTTGCCTGTCTCCCTGTATGTCGGTCAGTGTTGAAGAGGTGGGGGTTCTCAGATTGTAGGAGCCTGCAGGCAACTTCTTCATCTCAGAATCGCATGATTGAAGACAGGTTTGAATTGACGCCACCTCATTTGCCCACCCACTCGCTTGCTCACTCATTGACTCTCACTTACTCACATACTGACTTTCTCAGCTACTCACTCACGCACAGTGCTACTGTTTCCTGCTGCTATGGCAAGACCTTCCGTATGCTTCTGTTCGCTCTTCAAATGAATGTGCAGATGAGAGCGGGGCCAGTTGTTCCGAGGGGTGTGCCGGCGACTCCGGGCAGATCTGCGGGCAGTACAAACCTGTGGGGACTGGCGGTGAGGTCCCGGAAGTGCATTACTCTGTGTACTCGATCAGCGACTGCAACGGGGAGCGGGAAGAGACGGGTGCGTGTGATTGTGTTTGTGTTCGAGGGTGTCTGCACAATTCTGTGCCGTCCTTTTTTGTCTCTCCTTTTCCACTAGTTCTATGTCGCGATTCTGCAAGCCTGGCCATGGAATGATTTCTATTTTCACAAACAGAAAGACGGAAAGGTGCGCTGGTAAGCACGCTGGTGCTAGGGGGCCGGGGGGGCAGGAGGCAAACAGACGTTGGTGAGTTCCTTGTCCTTCCTTCGATCGTCTTTGATCCCTCTCCATCCCACCTCCCCCCTTGACGACGCAGAAATTCACGACGCATCAACGGGACCAGGGACGACTACAACGGTAGCTCCCGAACAGACCACAACGACTTCTGCTGTCCCTTATTTCACTCCAACCACCACCGCCCCCCCAACAACAACCGCAACCACAACAACGGCTGCTCCCCCCCACATCCCCACTCTAGCTCCACTCGAACCCACCACAACGGCACCCCCCCTTGTCAACACAACGACCGCCGCCGCTGTTCCCACCAGCACTGCCAGCGTCGTGTCTGCGCTCTGCGTGGCCTTTGACGGAGGGGCGGGGGAACTGGGGGCCGTCGGGTGGTCCAACACGTACGCAGACCAGGTCAGACAGACAGATAGAGGGAATACGCTCAGATAGACCTCTTTCTCATGCAACGCTTTTATGCGATGAATGACGGTGCAGTAATGCACTCTCCGCGCTTGCTTTTGCATGGCTAAGACGTACGCGGAGCGGCTCAGAGGAAGGAAGGAAGGACGGAAAGATGTCGGTAAATGGATTATTAGACACAAAGGGACTCTTGAGTTCACTTCTTCTTTCCGCCCTTGCGTTTTTCGTGAGGGTGTCCGTCGTTCGATTTCCTGTTCGTCCGCTATCGGTCTCTCTTTTTCTTTTGAGAGATAGATAGAGAGAGAGACGCATCATGACTATCTGTCTGTTTGGTGGGATTTTGCTTATCTATCTCTCGAATTGAGCAGAAAAAGAACAAAAAAGAAAGGACGACGTGCACACAGACAGACATACACAGACTGAAAGGAGCAGAGGACAGCGAAAAGAATAATGAAAGAGAAACAAAGAAAGATAGAGTCGGTCTGTCAATCTCTCTGGAGAGATGACCAGTTGGCTGCCAGTTTGTCTCCTTATCTCTCTATCTGTCAGTCACGTTCCCTTTTTCGGGGACAAAAAGAAAATGCCTCTAGGCCGAGATACAAATACAAAGTCACACTCCCGTACACAGACATGCATGCATCCGCAGAACAACTTGATGTTCGTCCCTTCAAACTCTTAATTGTCCGCTTCCTCTTTGCTGCTGTGCCTGTCCGCGCTGGTGCTCCTCCTCTCCTGTGCACGCACGCCACGCATGAGGTCAGGTCGGCATGGAGGTGTCGCAGGAGGAGTGTGCGAAGGAGGCAGGGAGACAGAAGGCGCTGTTCTCACTAACGACTAAGGGATCTGAATGTTGGATCGGGTCCAATGGGGATGCCTTCGAGTCCGTCACTTCGGATCAGTGTGATGCCCCTTGTGTGGGTGAACCGGGAGTCATCTGTGGGGGGAGCGGTGCAGGGACGCTTCTGCCAGCAGTGCCACGTGAGTTGTGACTTTTTTTTCTTCTTTCCTTGCGTCTTCTTCGTTTTTTCTCTTTCACTCGGACTTTCATCATTTCTACTACGGTACTTTTTCTCCACGTCTTCTTTGTTTTTGTCTGCCCCCATTCTCTCTCTTTTCTCATGCTTTCTTTCATTTTATCGTCCGTTTTGCTCATTTGTTTGTTATGTTTCTCTCTAAATGTTCATTCTCGTCCCTTTCCTTCCCCCCTTTCTTCATACCTTGCTTCCTTCTCTGACATCTCTCTCTCGCTCTCTGACTGCTTCATTGCTTCTGGTCGTGCTCCTGTGTTGGGGAGATTCTACACACTGGTGTGCTGTGTGTTTCTGTGTGTGTGTGTTGTGTGTGTGTGTGTGTGTGTGTGAGAGAGAGAGAGAGAGAGAGTATGCATCTATGCGTTCGGTCGGTAGTGAAGGGGTCCCTCTTCTTCCATGGTTCTTCTGATGTGGAAAGGGTACGTGACGTGTTTGAATATATGCGTGCCCTTGTGTCTCTCTGTGTGTGTGCATGTACAGCAACGCCCGACCCCAACTGCTTCGACCTCCCCTTCGGTGGCCCCCCGTTCGTGAGCCACCGTCTGAGTGTGGGGGAGAAGGAGTCTCTGACTCATCAGATCGCGAAGGGGATCTGCAAGAGCCAGGAGGAGCTGCCTAACACGCCATTCTTCGGTGTGTCGGGATTCTACGTCTTCTGCTTCGAGACACTGCCTGAGTCCCCAACATTCGGGTGCGAGGCTGAGTGCGGAGGCGCTCCCTCGGAGGCTTGTGGAAGCGGCAGCAAGTTTGTGATCACGGCGCTCCCAGTTTGAGGTCGTTTGAGGGGCTGGGGGCATGAGGGAGAAAGAGTGGAAGGGGGGGCTGAGTCGGTCGATTGATCGATGCATGGAGTGAGGGGGGATCAATTGGACTGACTCACTTTCTTCGATCCTTCCTTCCTTGTAGATGGGTCTGTCTTACTGCGAATCAAGGAATCCTGTCCCTTTTCTGCTTCTTTTGACCTTTCTGTCCCTTCTCTCTTTCTGTCTGTCTGTCTGTCTCTCTTTCTGACTGTGTCTGTCTGTCTGTCTGTCTTTCTGACTGTGTCTGTCTTTCTTTCTGTCTTTCTTTCCTCCTTTCTCTCACTTTTTTTCCTGTCTGCTTTTCCCTTTTCAACCTTTAAAGAAAGCAGTGCCGCTCAAGATAAGTGTCTGTTTGTTAAAGGACGCACTCATGCACCTGCAAAAGCGGATAGAGGAGAGGAGAGCTGTCTCTCTGAGTCCGCGTTGGCCTTCTGCTCGGTCACGTGCCTTTCTGACCTGAATTCCGCTCTGGGAAGAGAAAGCCCTCCCGCTCAGATGATCCCAACCGCTTACCCACATGTTCGTATGTCTGTGTGCATACGTCGACCGGTGCGTCGAATGCAAAAGCATTCCAAGCCGCGAAAAAGTCCGCTTGGCTGTTGGAGGTCTTGCAGAAGGAGAAGGTCTCTGTGCTGATGGCAGGCCGGATCCACGCTGATCAATCCATGCATGGCAGACAAATCGATATAAAAGAGAGACCATCAGCCTTCAATTTTCAGTTTGGGGGCGCTCTCTTGGTGGGAGGTGCCGTGGGTCTGCAATTCTTTGTCTACAAAAAGGGTAGCTGGCTATTCTTTGTGAAAAGAGCGGACATCGGTCGCATACGCATGTGAATCGACTTGAAGACAACAACAACTAAGGACAACAAAACCCCCTAAAACTACCTAAAATGTATGCCAGTGGTTTTGTAGTATAAATTGAGTACCATGCATAACTATGCAGCAACTGCTAGCTAACACTATTAATTTAATATTATTTAAACTAATACTTTATAAGTACATCTTATTTTAATCAAACAGTCTTCTTTTTTTTGAAAGAAAAAATTAACAAGCTCTCTAGCAAGATTTAAATTTTTATCAATCAATCAATCAAATGTTCAAAGTTTACAAGAATGTTTGCGAGAATTTTTGTTTTCTTTTATCATTTATGATGTTTACGCAGCCCTAGATGCAGTTAGTGACTAAGTTTGTTTTGATATGATTTAATTTAACTTGATTTAAAGTTGAAAGCAAGATTTGATCCTAGATTTGATCAGATTTGAAGTTAAACTATAATATTTGAAATACCAGTTATACTTACAAAAACAAGTTAAAAAGTTTTGAACTTAGTTTTCTCGAAAGTTGTATTATATGATTTCTTACTTGTCAAAACTCGGGATGTGACCTGGGATCTGACTTTAGTATCTAGCTGCAACTCTCCTGCTATGTGCAAGATGCGAGTGCCAAGCCAGTACCGCGTACTAGACCGCGTAGCATCTTTTCGCGCAATTCGACGCGGTGGCGACTCGCCGGCGCCTCCTATTCGCCTCGCTGCATCATCCCCAAATCAACATGCAAAGGTCTCATGAGAGGGACAAACAGATTCCGTGCGACGCTCCTTTGACCCTCTCTGTTATGCTCCAAAATGTCTTGAAGTGCTCTGTATCCCCCCCTCTCGAGAAGCTCGAGGTCCCCACTCTCGACAGCACCCTCCCTACCACTCTCACTGTACCTTGCGCCCCTGCTGTACCTCAGTTCAGCGGAATCTCTAAACGTCCAGATCTCCAAGGAGTAGACTGAGAAGATTGGGCTGACAGACAGACTCCGCTGGTTGGAGAACGTCTGAGATGGGAAAGACGAACCGTTGAAGTCTCTGTCAATCGAGAGACAAGAACATGAGGAAGAGGGACCACCCACAGACACTCCACTGCTTGCGGACAGATGGAGCACGCTCTGCGAATCTCTCCCCGCAGACATAGGCATGGGGGCTTCTCTCCTCGTTTGATACCCCGACTCAGGGGGAAAGACGAAACTTTCACGAAGAGGCCAGACGCGCACACCCTGCTTTCCAGGACCTCCTGTTTCGCCCCCCATCTGTTCGTCCCCCGTCTCCGTCTCCGTACAAGAGAAAACAAAGGCCCCGACCAATGCTGTCAGATCTTTCCCCCCCCACACACCGTGTCGACTTCCCCGACTTCCCCGCTGAAATTCCCCGCTCGGACCCTCTCCAGACCCCCCCCCTACTGAACCACTCCTCTGCTGACCCCCCCGCCCCAAGACACGATTTGAATACGACGACCTCTCCCCAGAGCTCCACAGAATCGGGAGCCAGGCACCGAACGGGGCAGAGGGCTTCCCTCCTAGGGTCGGCAGCTGCTGTCGGACAACCAGGAGCATGCCGTGGCTCCCGAATTCCTCCTCTTCCTCTGTCACGCGTCTGCAGAGGGAGGTCATGCTCCACCCATGCCTCTGGGTGGAGAACACCAGTGCCAGTCTCTGCACTTGCACGTTGGGGGGAAGGAAGGGTTGTAGAACGATTAGCTCGGACTTTTTGATTCTATCGATAGTGCCTCTGTACAGCTGCAGGTCTCTACAGAGAACGGACTGGAGACGGCGACAGGGGGGGGAGGTCAAGTTGGTGCAGACGACTCTTCCGAATCTGTCCGTCTTTTCGTGTACGTTCTTCATCCCACACGCCCTGCACGTGCGGAGATGAGAGATAATACAGCACGAGCGCCAGAAAAAACACGCCTCCCTCAGAGAGGACCTGGTCAGCATCATATCGTTCGCAAACGCGGATTCTGATTCAGCCCTCGTCACTTTGGACGTGCCTAGTCGCGACAGGGAAGCGGCCTCTTGCCTCACCTTCCCACGCGACTGTTGCTCTTTGACTTGGCTACGTGTCCACCCACAGGGCATCCGGGAACAGTGCCACTTGGCTGAGTAGAGACAGCTGAACCTCTCTCTCCAAAAGAAAACGCTTTCATTAAGTCTTTGCACCTCCTCCTCAAGAGATTCCCCGTTTCCCCTCACCCTATCCTTTGCGGAGCTGTGACGCTGGTCCCCCAAGTCTTCAACAAAATTCACATACAGATGGCGACAGCAGGCTAAAAGATGAGCACAACAGGATTCATCCAGGAAGAGAGACACACAAACCATGCAGGAGACGGGGAGAATCTCAAGGGCCCCACACTCCACTTGTGTTGCCTGTGTAAGACCCTGATCGCACGAACGGATCTCCACAGGCATACAGGCCTGCAAGTTTGAGGATAACTGCAACTGACTTCCATTTTTCGTTTTCGCTTTCAGTGAGACCGAACATGAAGCGCGAAGTGGTGGGGAGGGGGAGGCGGACTCCTCCCAGTCCCTCAGCCTCTCTCGCATCCACCGCAACATGCAGCGCTTTGAATCTCGTTCGCTGGCTTTCTTTATTCGGCCTTCGTGCTCCTCCAAGAATTGCGATGAATTGCGCTCAACTCCTTTCTTGTTGGGCTTGTTGGTACACATGCAAGCGTCCTTCTGCCCCCGTTTGCATGGGATAATTAACAAGTCAGTTCGCGCGCATTGCGCGCGGAGTCAAGTGAGCTGGTACATGCGTGAGTGCGTGCGCCATCCCAGGAACTCACTTACCCGGCGGCAGCTGCAACGCCCATGACGTGCGTAGACGGGCGGCACGGGCTATGCAACGCGCGCGGCACCATCCATGGAACACCTCACATTTTCTGGGATTTTGCCCCCCATTTAGCTCGGCATTTCTTACATTTTTATTCTAGACGGGATTATAACACGGGATACACCCAACCAGTTGGGTGAGTGCCTCGGGGGGCCATTTAGGAGGTCGGCCAACTTAATTGACGCAAAGCATCAGGGATCAACTTAGGCATGTCTTGCCTATGCAAAGTGGCAGGGGCCACGGCAACGTGCACAAAATATGCTTTTCGGGACTGCGCACATGCAACTCTGTGTGAATTACTTGAGGGGCACGTATGATGAGGAGCGAAGTAATTATAATATGATCGCTGCTCCATACGACTTGCTTGAGGGACATATTTTAGAATTTGGGCAGCACCATGATGGATGGACAGAGACAAAACCGAACCCCCCCCCTCCCAAAAAATGAAAAAATGCGTTATGCAGATCCGTGTGATCTCAGGGCCTCTCGGCTGATCTCAGCAGTACTTAGCAGAGCTGAGCTGCCCCCCTGAGGTGATACGTATAGATTTGTTTGGCCATCTACGGCCGTCTACATGCACTTACCATGACCAACGATTTATATATATATGGGATACACCCAACCAGTTGGGTGATTAAGGTTTTTGTTATGCCAGTTGGGTGAGTGCCTCGGGGGGCCATTTAGGGGGTCAGCTTGATACACACTATCAGGGGTATGAGCATGTCTTACGTGCATTAATTATTTGGTGAGTGGCGGGGGCCACGGTGAAATATGATTTTCGGGACCACGCGCGACAATTAATTATCTGACGCACTCCGTACAAATGGTCCGGAAAGCGGAATTAACTTTGTTCTCACCCTCATTCATAAGTGCCCTCTCAGTTATATATCGATATAGCTTTATTTTTGGGATATTCAATCTGCGTGCATCAGATTTTTTAATCATAGATTCGCGGTGACATACGCGCCCTCCCACCTCAACTCTTTGTAAGTGCCTCTCAACTATACTTTCCAGGCCAATTCCATGCGAGTTACTTGAGGGGCACGTATGGACGAAGTAATCATATAATTACAGCAGGCCGGCTCAGTGCAAGTTGCTTGAGGGGCACTTTTTTCAAATCGTGGGCGCATACCGTGACAGAGACTCAAACACCCAATGAAAAAATGCGTTATGCGAGTGCGCGCGATCTCAGGGCCTCTCAGCTGATCTCAGCAGAGCTGAGCTGCCCCCCGAGGCGATTGGGGCCCGGGGGACCGATGGGGGGCCCGCCCGGGGCCGATATGCATGGGACCGATACACAACCGCGCGCTTGCGCGTGCATGCATGCCCTTTTGCGTACATTTCAGACTGATCAACTCGCATCTGACTCGATTGACAATTAAATACACGGACTGTGCGACCTTGAGCCTCGTCAGAGGTCCTGCCGGCAGTTGTATTCTGTAGGATCACTGACGAAACAGCAAGAGGTCACATGGCGTTCCAGGATCCGGATCCAGCATGCGGGCTCTGGGGGGCGGAGCAGCCTTACAGGTCGACGACTGTCTTCTGACCTGAATGTGTTTCTTTCTGTAAACACAGAGCAAGAGAGAGTGAGACAACTGAAAGAGGCGTTACCGGAGGTCTTATCCTTCGTGTGCGTGCACAAAGGCAGTGGACACGAAAAGCGAGGAGGCCCCTACCAAAGAGCAACGAGAGAACGTAAGCAACGCATGCAGACTGAAAGTGCAACGTAATTGCCCGAACAGAAATGTATATGGTCTGATTGGTTTTTTTTAAAGGCATAAAGACGGACAGATGGACAGACTGACAGGAACCCAGAGGAGCGAATGTTGGTATCAAAAGTTTCATCCTTAAAGACACAAGACGGGTAGATTGACGCACTCACCGAAAAACGGATGGACTGTGTGACTTCCCGTTTTCTTGTCTGACTGACTGACTTCCGGACTGACCCGCTGGCTGACTGACATTCAGGCAAAGTGACTGACAGCGAACCAAACAGATAGGCAAGCCAGCTGACGTACATAGCAGGCAGGCAGGCAGGCAGAAAGAAAGGAAGACCGCAAGGCAGGGAAGAGGGAAGGAAGGAAGGCAGGCAAATGGCAGCGAGGCAGTCAGGTAAATGGCAGGAAGGCAGGCAGTCAGGCAGGCAGGAAAGGCAGGCAGGAAATGAAGAAGGCATCCAACCCTGCAGACAGAGGGACAGAAGATTATACACGTAGGAAAGTTGACAGACGACTGACTGACAGATAGGCCCATCTATGGAAAGAGAAACAGAGTCAATGGAAGAGGTCTTCGAGGCAACAGAAAGACAATCGAGCGCCCGTCCACTTGTCAGCCAGGCTCCTCAATCCTTTTCCTCCTGACAGATTCCTGACAGACGGTGTGTCTGAGCGAGATTGAGCAGATCCCTGGAGTGATGCACCTGCAGTCCCTGGGGCGTTGCCAGAGAGAGAGAGAGAGAGAGAGAGAGAGAGAGAAATTGCAGGAATGCCGCATCTGTGGCTTTTTATCTGTCCATGCAGCCATCTTTATTTGTCTCCACCACCAACCGTCTTTGCGTGTGATTGTGCGTGCGTGCGTGCGTGCGTGCGTGCGTG
>JAHBMJ010000874.1:39094-73740 GCA_018398765.1 Chromera velia | reverse complement strand
GTGCGTGCGTGCGTGCGTGCGTGTGTGTGTGTGTGTGTGTGAGTGTGTGTGTGTGTGTGTGTGTGTGTGACACTGTGTGTGACTCTCTCTTTCTCTCTCTCCCTCTGTGTGTGTGTGTGTGTGTGTGTGTGTGTGTGCATGTGTGTGTGTGTGTGTGTGTGTGAGTGAGTGTGCAGGAGTTCCAGATGGTCCGCCGAAATCACCTCGATGCGTTGGAAGAAGAGGCAGAGGAGGGGCGGCGGCTAAAGAATCCCTTTACTCTACAGAACGCAGCTCTTCTCGTTTGTGCAATTCCGTGCCTCTACGGACTAGGCTTGATCGCCGCAACGCTGTTCGATCTCGAGACAGACCTCTACGTGGCGATCTGCCTCCTCTGGGGCTTCTTCAACGTCCTCACGGCGGTTGTCGGCGTCTATGGAGTGCACAATGGACAAATTACGGTGAGCGACGCAGGAAAAGAGCTCCAGACTGGGGAAAAGGGGCAGGCAAGAGGTGTGCGTGCGGGTGTGTGTACTTCCGAGAGTGGGTAAATGAGAAAGTAAGTCTAGTGTTTGTTTGGCACATGCACAAAACACTTGTTGCGTGCCGCGGTTGCACCTTCTCCTTTGTGCAGGCGCTCCAGGTCGCGTACATTCTCCAGTGGGTTGAGAATGTGATGACTTTCGTGGTCGTGTTGATGGTCCTCTGCGACCTTCTTTCTCACTCCCACGCGAAGGCACGAGTACGGCCTGAGGACATCGACGAGTTCGTGATGGCAGCGGACGGTCTGTCTGTTGTAACGGGGCAAATGAAGAGGCCCCAGGGGTTCTCTTATCAGTGGCTGCGAGATCATCCTGTGGTTGGCCTGACGGTCTGCTTGAGCGTTCTGCTGTTGGCAATTGTCAGGTGAGTGAGTCCACTGAAAAGGTCGTCAGAATCCGATAAGAGGATCTGACAGCTTTTTTTTTCTGTTTATGTATTCAAACGATTCTCTGTCAATGGGCAGTTGCGAATAGCAAACAACTAGGCATCATGGCACAACAAGACTCGACTATTGTTCCCCCCATACATCAAGGGGAGGGTGAAACTGTTTGTGTGAACGGCGGCCTGCCTGCGCCTTCCGTGTGGCAAGTCCGAAGCTTTGTCTGCCGATCGGCTTTTTTGGATGGGGCTAAGGGAACGATTTGAACAAGAATGGGAAGTAGCGGCCGCTTCAATTTCTTCTGACTGACTCTCATTCGGCCTGCTCTCTCTCCAAGGGATCCTTTCTCTGTGAGTACGTGCACGCATGTACATGCTTGCGGGTTTGTGATCATGAGGGCACGCGTGTGTGTGCGTGTGTATGCATCTGCGTGTGTGTAGTTGTTTGTATACGCTTGTGTCAGTCTCTATGTCTGCGAGTATTTCAATTTTTCTCTCACACATAGAAACCCTCCTGCTTGGATGCACAACTCCATGAGAGTGTGCAGTAGCGTTGGCCTGAGTGTGGTCTCCGAGTACTGCCTTCAACTAGAGGTCAGTCTGTGTGTATTTGTTTGCGTGTCTGTGTCCGGGTCCGTGTCCGTCTGTCTATGTCTGTCTGTGTCTGTCTGTATCTGTGTGTGTCTGTGTGTGTCTGTGTGTGTCTGTCTGTGTCTGTCTGTGTCTCTGTCTGTGTCTCTGTCTGTGTCTCTGTCTGTGTCTCTGTCTGTGTCTCTGTCTGTGTCTGTGTCTCTCTGTGTCTGTCTGTGTCTGTCTGTGTCTGTGTCTGTCTGTGTCTGTCTGTGTCTGTGTCTGTGTCTCTGTCTGTGCCTGTGTCTGTCTGTGTCTGTGTGCGTCTGTCTGTGTCTGTCTGTGTCTGTCTGTGTCTGTCTGTGTCTGTCTGTGTCTGTCTGTGTCTGTCTGTGTCTGTCTGTGTCTGTCTGCGTCTGTCTGTGTCTGTCTGTGTCTGTGTGTGTCTGTCTGTGTCTGTCTGCGTCTGTCTGCGTCTGTCTGCGTCCCTCTGTGTCTGTCTGTGTCTGTGCCTATGTCTGTGTCTGTCTCTGTCTGTCTCTGTCTGTCTGTGTCTGTCTGTGTCTGTCTGTGTCTGTCTGTGTCTGTCTGTGTCTGTCTGTGTCTGTGTCTGTGTCTGTGTCTGTGTCTGTGTCTGTGTCTGTCTGTGTCTGTGTCTGTGTCTGTGTCTGTCTGTGTCTGTGTCTGTGTCTGTGTCTGTGTCTGTGTCTGTCTGTGTCTGTCTGTGTCTGTCTGTGTCTGTGTGCGTCTGTCTGTGTCTGTCTGCGTCTGTCTGCGTCTGTCTGTGTCTGTGTGTGTCTGTCTGTGTCTGTCTGTCTGTGTCTGTCTGTCTGTCTGTGTGAGTGAGTGTCTGTGTGAGTGTCTGTGTCAGTGTCTGTGTGAGTGTCTCTGTGAGTGTCTGGCTTCAGTCAAGCAGGCATTAAGTCACACAGGCCATCCATCAAGTGGATTCTCTATGCGAGAGAGGAGGTGTTTCTTGAGAAGTGGCTGCACGCATCGGTATGGAGGGGAACGGAACGAGGCTGACGGAATGCGTATATGATGAGGGGATGAGTTGTCTGTTTCAGTTTGATGATGTGACTCAATCAGATGATGGGATTGTGTTTCTCTCACTCACTCACCCACCCACCCACTCACTCACTCACTCACTCACTCACTCACTCACTCACTCGACGGCTGTGTTCTCCTCACTTCCCACCGCAGGTCGATCAGTACAGTGCTGCACTCCACCGTCGAAAGGAGATCGAAGTCTCCTCTAATGCGCGCAAGGTAGGAGGAAATGAAACACGGCGAACGAAAAGAAGGACGATCATTTCGACGGACGGACAGAGAGAGAGACATACATAAAGATACAGTGCATGATACGTGAATAGAGATAGAGAGACACATGCATATAGATAGAGACAACACACATCGCGTGGATTCTTTGCTTCTACACAGGTGACCTTTCAAAGGATCGCTTGACTGAGTGAGCGTGGTTGGTTGTTACGCTCATGAGGCTCGGCTTTTTCGTCTGCCGTCAAGTAGAGAGCTCAGAAAGAGGAGGTCCCCTTTATCACTCACTCTGAGAGAGAGGGAGAGTGAGAGTGAGAGAGAGAGACGAAATTCAGACACATGCAGGATCAGAACAATGGAATGTCTGCACTCGCAAACGTGATTCCTTCTTTTCGTTGCAAGGTTCGGCCCAAACGAAGAAATCCACTGAAATGTGTGAAAACCGCCAATCACTCGATTTGCAAATCACTTCTTCCGTCCTTCCTTCACTCCGTGGATCTCTCCACCCAGCAAGATCTGCTCAAACTGAAGGCCCTCGATGCGCCTTCTTTGAAAGAACTCTTCTTTCTTGGTGCCACTTATGCATCCCTGCAGAGAATCCAGGAGCGTCTCCATGCGAGGCAGCAGAAGAGGGAAAGAGGGCAGACATCCAGCAGGAAAGGTCAAGGGGGGGCGGAGGGGTCCGAGGGGACCCGGCGTCTCTTGGGCGTCTCCTCCGTCTCCTCCACGCGGGCCGGGGCCCCCAGTTCTCATGACACTGCAGCCAGACAGCCTCTCCTGGACTCGGAGCCAGACCCCGAGAGCGGGGAGAGGGGGGGTGGAGGGGGACGCAGGGTGAGGTGGTTGACGTCGGAGGACGAGAGCGGGTACTCTGAAGGCGATGACCTTCCCCTTTCCGATCCCACGATAGAGGTGGAGGTCGAGTATGAAGAGGACATGGAAGGACAGTCGGGAGGTACCTTGAGCGTTTGATTCGTCGCTCATTTGACAGCTAGGTGGATTGGTTAGTTGATTGACTGGTTGATTGATTGATCAATTCAAAATCATGTCCGTACGTAAGGAGAGAAGAGAAACAACATCGATCAACTGTCTGACTCACCATGAAAGAAGAGATCCAAAAACAATGAAGGAAGAGAGGCACGTGCAGGTGAGAGGAGAAGACGGTGTCAGTCAATCAGTTAGTCAAGGTCGACAGGGGATCAAATAGAACGTTCATCAACAGACAAGAAAGGACCCAACAAAGTGATCGATCCCAAATTGATGGAAAGAAGACCTCGATGTATTCTCTGACACACACGCCCAGAAAGGGACAAAAGGAACAAATAACGGGCGATAACAAGTCACCAATGGAGAGGGCAGCATACAAACTCGATCTTCAATATACATGCACTCGCTCCTTCCAACTCCTTTCAAAGGATCAGATTCTGTTGGCATCTTCGTGGAGCTCCTGTCAGCCTTCACACGAGCAAACTGTCGGACGTCCAGTCTCTCAAAAAAAAAAAAACTGAAA
Source organism: Chromera velia (assembly GCA_018398765.1). NCBI lineage: Eukaryota > Chromeraceae > Chromera > Chromera velia. Next base: position 69,485 of record JAHBMJ010000874.1, on the reverse strand, counting down.
ACAACGACAAAAAGAACAACAAGAAAGGAACGGATCCACTCAGCGACATCAATGGAGGGAAAATCGTTGAGTTGCTTGCACCCGGTTTTTCAAGTTATCAATATCAATGAATCAAAATAGCTTGTGTAGCAAGGAGGAAGTCCGATACGGATTTCTTCTCATTTGGACCCCAACAAAACACCTTTTATCTTTTGCCCGGGAAAATTCAGGATCATGTCTGCTGTGACAGACAGTTACAGATCAGACTGCGTCAGACCGAACACGCATGCATGAAACTACACAAAATAAAAAGTAAATATTGACATTTCTTTTCAACTTTTAGTGCAAGTCCATGCCAGGTATACTTTTATTTATCTCTTTGATTTTGTTTTTTCAAAAATTATAAATTTTGCAGCTAGTTTCACAGTTGGTCAGAGCCTAAGTGGCGTGTTCACCGGCTTTAACTAAGCGTTGGCTAAAAAAAAAAAAAATCTCCAAAAACCCTTTATTATTTTTTTTTGTCAATCCATGTCAATTCAAAAGTTGTTAAGGTCTACTTGGTAGGGTAGGCGCTGATGAGTGCTTGCAGAGGTTCACGGCTCTTCATGCAGGGGTTGATGGCGCTCAGGAAGTTCAAGTCGATCCCTAGTAACAGATTTGGTTGATGTCAGGAGCATGGAGATTTCTTCCGATTCGATGATCATTCAGATTTTACTGTAGTCTTTCAAAAAGTCTTTTGGAAGTGTTTCACTTAATTTTAATCGAATTGCGACCTAGACGTGGTCTTTAGTTAGTTTAGTTCTTTAGTTAGCTCACATTTTCCTGTAAAACTAAACTAACTAACTAAGTTATGAACTAAACTAGTTACACATGGCTAGGTACGTGGTCTTTAGTTTAGTTAGTTTAGTTGGGTGTGTTAAATTGTAAAAGGTTTCATTACGGTGACATTACCCATTATCTAGCTCATTGTGTGAGTTACTTTGAGTTTGACTTAGTCTGACTCTGGGGAGGGGGGGGGGGNGGGGGGGGGGGGGGGGAGGGGGGTGAAAGTAAGTCAAATCTGCTAGCAAATCTATTTAGTTAGTTTAGTTACTCAGTTAGTTAGTTCTTCATGGGGTCATAAACTGAACTAACTAACTAACTAAAGACCACGCTTAGATTGCGACATGCTAATATATGTATAATTATGTATGATACAGGATATCAGTATCCTGCGTCTTCTTTAATTCTTTAATGCTTAAAAGAGAGGTAGCGAGGATCAATCCTCTGACCTTTTGCAACCTTTTTGCTTCCCAGCGCTGCATTCTAACCACTAGGTCATGAAAGCAAGCAACACATACAATTTTCTTTCACTTGACACTATTTTAAATTAAGTCAATTTATTTAATTCTGATTTTCTTTCTAGTTTTCATTTTCTTTCTAGTCATGTTTCAGTAGTGCATAGTATTTGCCCCTTTCCAAGATTGACATTCCATGCTTGATTCATGTATGATATAATCTCATAGCATTCGCTCCTTTCTAGGTAATATTATGTAGAGTTCAGTACGGCCGCTAAAAGACAAAAAAAAATTAATTCAGTTAAGAATCTTGATGCTTCATTGATTTTTAAGGCGCTGTTTTTTTTTTTTATACTTCAAGGACTGTTTCCGATAGTGTATAACTATGTGTTCTTGTGATCATCACTTTTTTTTTTCATGGTTGCATGCACATAATAACAGTGTCACGTACTCATAGACACTCTCGCACATTTGTCATACGCATGTATGCACCATATACAATTCACGCACTGACATGTAATCCGGGACCTCACAGACTCATTGAACAGACCGATTGAATCAAATAATAAGAAAAGTCACAACTTAAATCCAATCCGTAATCCACGCACCGCAAGAGCATCGCAGCACATCATCGCAACGCATGCATCATCATAATATCTCATCACCGCGCGCAGCCCGGGGGTGGCGGGCGGGGTCCTCAAGATACTTGAGATCGAGGAAATGAAAAAAAAAATTCACTGCCCGGCGCGCCCCTAGGGCGCGCCCGATTCTCTTCATTGTGACCTTCACCTTGGTCACCGCCCAGGTTCGAGAGTCCACGGGGTACCTGATGCATCTGTAAGCGGGGTTTTGCCTCCTTTGAACCCTGCCTTCGATAGATTCCCCGAGTCTTTCTCTTCTCTTGACTACTCTCTTGCTTTTTTGTGGGCTGCCACTTCCTCCTGCTTAAGGTTTTCTTGCTTGATGATGTGTGGCCGGCAGCACGTCAAGGTTGATTTCAGGCTGCATGGTTGAAGACCGGATAAGGAGATTGCAAGGGGGATGAAGGGATTAATTGTATCGGTCATTGCTGTATGGGATACGCTGGGATCATTCAGGGACCCCACACTCGAGCTAAGTACAAATGGGAGCGCCGGCCGGATTTGGTAAGGGCACGGCACCTGCTCCTGTTACGATGGGTGCTGCTGCCATAAAGCTAGGGGGGGGGTCTTGCTGGTTATGTAAGAGAGGGGGAGGAAAAATGCCATCATGCTGCGGTTGCTGTTGTGGCTGTTCGTATGGGTGCTGGGTGGGCTGCAAGTCGCCAAGGAAGGGCTCCTGGAGAACCCTCGCTGCCGTCCGTCTTTCTTCTGGATTGACCTGTATGCCTCACAATACACATAAAAATTTAACCTTCATGTACACTTGAACAGCGATGGGTAGTGTAAATCGGTGTATAAATGTGCGAGTGTGTATGTTGATATACATACGCATGTCTGCACCTATGCATATGTGAGCATATCCGTATTGTTGTCGAATTTTCACACCTGTCTCACTGTGTGAAGTGACCATAAGCACCGGTAAGCACGCGCGTCTGTCTGTCTGGCTCTGTCCATGGGCAAACTAGGGCAAACTTCCAAAATGAGTTCAAAAAGAGACTAACAAAATGATTCAGATTCATATTTTCAGTCTGACTGGGTCGTGATCATCACAAGATTATGAAAGAGATACTAGAAGAGACACGTACGTTAATTTGATCAATTTCACAGACCTTCAGAAGATTTCCTAGAGCAACGTTCACGCCTGCCTCAATCTGGTTCCAGTCTGACTCACCTCCTCCAATGACGTTGAGGACGTTCAAGTTCTAGTCCCTGTTCCGGAGCTCTTGCGAGGTTGGTGTCACGTCGAAAAGCACCTCACCACACACGAGCTCGTACAGTACACATCCTAAAGATCACATATCTGCCGCCTCCGTGTAGTCTGTATGAGAAACGCCCCCCCACCAGACCTTAGGGGCCATTGTCTGCAAACAGAACAACGAGAGAATTAACACTACAGGAAGGAAGGGAGCAGGATATGACAAGAGAGATGCTGAAAAGCGGCAACCTCCAAAGATGCAAACTTGCCGCGCTACTTCAACTGAGAAATGTAGAAGCAGGACCCCTTTCCCCCCTTTCTACATCCCTTCTATACATCCGACTTCCATAAGTTTCTTCCATTCTTCTCTTGTGTCTTTTGGTCTCTTCAAGGGTTTTTGAACGTTAATTTCTTTGCCATGTCCAGCCTTTTCTTTTTGTTCTTTCTTCCTCTGCTTCTTATTTTGTTTTTTAGTTCTTTGCTTCCCCAATTCTGCCTGCCACACTGTTTTTCCTTACACTCTTACACCCATTTTGTCAAGTGAAACACTAAAAAGTCCTAGGAAAATCTGCCTACTGGAAGGATGGAAAGATGGATGGACATACAGACTTCTACTTAGCGATAGATCCGCCCTTAAACATGCCTACAATCACTGAATACGAAACAGGACACCTATACTATCTATGTAGTTCATTTGATCCATCAGGTTCACTCGGTACATCATACATGGATACACTATCACTCTCGGCAGTCTGTCCTTCTCCTCTCTTTAGTGTTTGATCCGTTTGTCTGGAAAGCATGCAGTCTTTGTTTGTATTGTATTTTGCAGTCTCGATTGAATTTTATTTTTTCTGCATGCATCAATAATTCCATATGCATACAATTTCTGATTCCGATGGCGGCGCGACTGCATTCAAGGACAAGGATGGATCAAAAGCTCTGTGGCGACGCCAGGCGATGACGCTAACTTCGTACACACCCCCTCATCCTTGGACTCGATAGTTTGTTTGTCTTTTTCTTTCTGAGTCAAATACCCACTTCGATAACTTTCTTCTTGGAGGTTCTGTCTGTCCCAGCATTGCGCACCGCTTGGACTCCTTCCCCTCCAACTCTCTTTCCTTCTTTTTTTTTTTTTTTTCTTTTTCTCTGTCTCAGGTCTCTTTTTCTGTGTTCCTTCCTGTCTTCTCTCTCCTTCTTCCTCAGGTTGGCCAAACCCTTGTTTCACGAGAGTTCAGACAGTCAGGTTGTTTCTTTGTTTTTTTTTTTATTTGATCGATCGATTTTTCACTCCTTCTCCTTGCTTGCTTTCTCCCTACCCCTCCCCTTTCGATCGATGGAACGAGTGTTGCAGTCACTGTTCTTTTTTTTTGTCTTGCATTCTAAGTACCACTTCACATCCATGTACATGCATCAAGATCGCTCTTTCTCTGTTTCTCTGCTTCTCGTTCTTCTTGCTTCTTTCTTTCTTCTTTTCTTTCTTTCTTTCTTTCTTTCTTTCTTTCTTTCTTTCTCTCTTCCTTTGTTTCTTTCTTTCTTTTTTTTTTTCTTCTTTCCTTCTTTCTTTCTTTCTTTTTTTTTTTTCTTTTTTCGTCTTGGAGACTGCGGTCGGTCACTTCTTTTTCATTGCAATGGACTCTGCTTCCTCCAAGCTGTTGGGACTTTGACTTGGTCTTCTCTGTGACATGTTTAGTCTGCCCCCCTTCAGACCTTGAGTGGACCTCGCCTCACCTGTCGGTGCTTCCTCCTTGCCTTGATCCGGTCGTTAATCCCTCCCTTTTCCCTTTTCTGTTCTTCCTCTCTCTTCTTTTCTGTTTTTTCCTTTTCTTCTTTTCAGATTTTTTTTTTTCTCTCTGCCCCCTTCCTCTTTCCCTCTGTTTTTCGCCTCATTTGCCTTTTCTTCATCTTCTTTCCCCTTTCCCTGTTTGTTTCTTTGTAGCTTTCTGCAGCTCTCTAACTCCATTCTCTTCTTTTGTTCTTTCCTTTTGGTTCTGTAAATAGCCTGTTGCTTTCCCCTGTCTATCTTCGTCTTCTTTCCTCCTGTCCTCCGTTCTCTTTCCGTCTCGTCCTCTCTCTCTCTCTCTCTCTCTCTTTTTTTTCTGCTCCTCCATTCCCTACTTTCCTATTCACTGTTTCGTCTCTTTTCCTTCTTCCTTCCTATCACAATTTTTTCTTTCTTTTTTTTTTTTCTTTTCTTCCTTCTTTTTTTTTTTTTCTTTCCTCTTCGAATTTTTTTTTTTTCATTGCTCTGCCCCTTTCCCTCACGACATGCACCCTTTGCCCTCGTTTTTCCCTGACAGTAAACAACTCCAGAAGCTGATCAATGATGCATGCTCCCTTAAAGCCCCTCTGCAGCCACAAGGTGATACCCAAATGGATCTCTGGGCCCGGCCGGATAAGGACGATAAGGAAACCTTAAAGGGACAAGAAGGGATCCTTCCAGGCTGAGAGAAAGGATGAGAAGGACAAACAAAAAGACGCGAAAGAGTTGGCACTTGAAATCATGTAGGTACGTCTGCAGAAAGAGAGATTTGATCTGCCTTGCTCCCACCCCAAAACTGTATCGAAACAACAACGTAAACGCACACCCTCACTCACATGCATACCCTCCCCCTCTTCCTTTGATGGACTCACCCTAAGGACTCACCCCCTTTCCCCTGACCACGCCTCTTCATCTCTGTGTATGCAAAATCATGTCCAGGACCTGACTCACTCGCCTTCAGCACCTTCCATCTCTTTTCTTCCTTGTCTGACTTTCCTCCCGCCTACCCTTTCTTCCCCCAGATCGGCTTCGTAAGCCAATCCACCCGCTTGAGTGCTCTCGGTGTCCAGACGATTCCGTTCTCTGGGTTCACCCCCATCCTTCTGAATGTCTGAATGATGTAATCAAGTTCTGGCTGCAGCTCTGGCTCCTTGGTGACTTTGCCTGACCTTAGACATGCATGCAGAGCAGCGGAGTCAATATAGACGATGACCTTGGGGAATGCCTCCGTCAGTTCGTCTATGAGATATAGGACCCTCCAGATCTCCTTTGCCCTAAATTTCAGAGAGATCAACTCACCTGCATATGAACTATCCATCAACCTCTCCTCCTCCTCCGACTTAGGCAACGGTCCTGGCATGACCTCTTTCTCGGTCTTGTAAAAGACTCGGTTCCACTCATTCTCTTCTTCATGTGACTACGTTTCATCTCTCCAAAACGCTACCACCCCTTTTCTGACCATTTTCGTTTTCTTCTTCCTCCCACAATCTGTGTACACGTGCACTTTCTTCCCCTTTTCCCCCAGAGGCCTCAGTTCGATTCTCTGCTTCTCTTTCTTCACTTTCTTGAGGACCAAACCCACATTGCAGAGCATGCGTCTACAGGGGTTTCGGATATGCCGCTGGAGCTTGTGGTAGAACACACAGTTTTTCCATAGGAGCTTTGTCCCCCATCCCAGAATTCTATTCGCTGCTCCCACCTCATCCTGGATTGAGGGATCAATCTCCTCCGTCTCCACCTCCCTCATTGCATGCTCATCGACTACAGTTTTTGATCCCTCCGCCATCTCGAGAATACGGTCTGTATCCACCTCCTGCAGGTACTTCATTTGTGACAAGTACAGCCTCCCCCTCTCCATCTGGATGTCGATGCCTGTGAATCGGTCGCTCCCCCCTTCCCGGAGTACCCCAACCTTCCCAATCTTCATTTTTTTCCCTAATTCCTCCAAATCCAACTCGACATGCTCTCCTGCTCCTTAAATATTGTCAACATGGTAGAAAATCACATCGGTGGCTGGGCTTCTTTCACACGGTACCCCTTCTTTTATTCCATTTCTTCCTGCTCCTTCTCTTCGCACCAACACTGCCTCTTCTACGAGTGTGTAGTCGCTTACCTGCTGGAGGTCTGTCTGCAGATGGTTGACAACTAGGTTGACAAAGAGATTGGAGGCATTCCTCCCTCCGTAGTGGGCTTTGTTTAGCACTCAAATGGAGCCGGGTCTCATTTCTGCTGCTCTCTTCCTCAACCACAACCATCTCTCATCTGTGTACTTCTTAGGAAATGGGTTAGTAGCGGGGAGCTCGGGCATACCTGCTAGGGTGCGGACCCCCAGCGCTCCTTTGTCATACCTGTAGATGTCGTCGATCTGCTGGAAGGCCTTCTCAACATCTGCTGAGAAGATCACTACTCCGATGATAAACATCTAGATAAACGCCGTGAGCATAGCATACAGACTGGGAACCCCCGCATAGGTATCATACCTGCGCTTGTCTCCCCCCCCTTTGATGAAGAATCGGGTCTTCCCTTTATTCTTTTCGGGCTCACCTGGGGTCTGCTTGATGCCTGTTCTCTCTCCCATGTTCACCACCCTTCCAGGTGGGCCCAAACCGTCGTACGGACCCCTTGTCCAATAACCATACCCTAAGCACCCTCCATCCTGTGGTGGCGATCAGAAGTTTGGCCTCCTATCCTCTCTCTATTGCCCCAGCTCCCTATTCATCTGTCCTCCTGCCCTTGGCCAATTGCGTCTCTCTGGTTGTCGATGGTAGCCTGGTTGGCCCCTAGGAGGGACCCCGACCCCTTCAACATAGTTTGCTTCAGTCTAACCCATGGGCTGCTGTGCTGCTGTTTAGGAATGCTGGATCCATACAGGGTTCTGCGGATAAGTGAAGGTCGAGAGGGTCTGGGTAAGTATGGTATTGCTCTGTTTGTGAGAGTCTCACGCAATCTGCCAGATCAGTGCTGGCTCATCGTCCTCTGCTCTTACTCCGACTTCCTTTTTCTCTCTGACTCTTTTCTATTGCTGTAAGTAAGTTTCTCGTTCTGTCCTCTCCCCCTCTGATTCCCACCTTGCAAAAAAATCTTCTCCATGCTCATCAATCTCCTCCCTAATGGCCTTGATTAACTCCTCATACTTATTGTAGTCCACCTTTATCCCGTTATGGAGGGTGGACACCAGCAGTTGAGGGAGTCCATCTTGTACATAGCATGCTGCCTCTTCGCTGCTGAGGGTCATGCTGCATCTGCCTGCGAGGGTCATCAGTCATTAGGCTGTGGCAAGAAGCCTTCGGGGTTAAGTTGTCCATACTGCTTTCCCTGCCACACTGCCTAGATTCCCCCACGATCTTCTGACTTTCTTTTATTAAATATACTGGGCCACTTGTCTCTTGTCTTTGATTGCCTCCCACACCTTATCTTTGTATGCTTCTGGGTCCACATTGTTGTTCTCATCAAGAATCTTGCTGTCATAGTACATCTGCATAACCGCCTTGACTGCCACTCTCTCGTCATGGGTTCCAGGGGACCTTTGATCGCCGCTTTGAGCTGGTCCACCTCCCATAAAGCTTTCCCTTTTACTGTGGGTATTGCATGGTATGCTGCCGACCCGTCTCTCTTCACCAAGCAGTCCAACCTCCATTTTTCGTACGTCCATTCCTGTTCTGCAGACAGGCTTGGGAAAACTGATTTCTTCCCTCCTCTCTCCTCTTCGAGATCGTCCATTCCGCCGGTTTGCAAGCCCGCGCCTGGGAGCCCACTAAGAAGTCCTATAGAAATCTGCCTTAGGCTACTGGAAGGATGGAAAGATGGATGGATATACAGACTTCTACTCACCGATAGATCCGCCCTTGAACATGCCTACGATCACTGGACACAAAACAGAACACCTACACTGTTTATGTATTTCATTTGATCCATCAGGTTCACTCGGTACATCATACATGGATACACTATCACTCTAGGCAGTCTGTCCTTCTCCTCTCTTCGGTGTCTGATCCGTTTGTCTGGAAAGTATGCAGTCCTTGTTTGTATTGTATTTTGCAGTCTCGATTGAATTTTATTTTTTCTGCATGCATCAATAATTCCATGCGCATGCAATTTCCAATTCCGATGGTGGCGCGACTGCATTCGAGGACAAGGATGGATCAGAAGCTCTGTGGCAACGCCAGGCGACGATGCTAACTTCGTATAGGAACGCAATCGCACAAGCCTGAGAAAACAGGAGACGATGAACACGGGGAAAACACTGACTTAAACACAGGGGCAGGGGACCGAAGAGAATCAGGAAAGAGGAACTGCAAACAAGAGCTGATATCTTTATGCAGCAATTGAGCGGGCCAAGTAATGAGTACGTGTAAGAAGTTTCCAACTTGACATCAATATGTCCCACAGGTCTTTAAAATTGAGGAAAGACTGACGTAAAATGTCCCAACTCCCGCGGTAAAGCTGCCGTCCGTGTCACCGTAACGGTTATTAAGACACTGAGCGAGGCCCATGTCCAAGAGCTTCACGGAGCCATCCCGGTCCAGCAGAATGTTGGCCTGCAACCATTTATTTGGAATTATCGCGAAGGAATGCGCAAGAAAGCAAGCAAGCAAGGAAGGAAAAAAGGAAAGAGAAAAGGAGGGAAGGAAGGAAGGAAGGAAAGAAAAAATGAGGGAAGGAAAGAAAGAAAGAAGGAAGGAAGGGAAGAAGGAAGGAAAGAAAAAAAAAAAGAAAGAAAAAAAAGGGGGAAGGAAAGAAGGAAAGAAAGAAGGAAACAAGGAAGGAAAGAAGGAAAGAAAGAAAGAAAGAAAAAAAGAAAGAAAGAAAGAAAGAAAGGGGGGAAGGAAAGAAGGAAGAAAGGAAGGAAGGAAAGAAAGAAAGAAAGAAAGAAAGAAAGAAAGAAAGAAAGGGGGGAAGGAAAGAAGGAAGGAAGGAAGGAAGGAAAGAAAAAAAGAAAAAAAAAAAAAGAAGGAATGAAAGAAGGAATGAAAGAAGGAAAGATGGAAGGAAGGAAGGAAGAAAAGACAGAAGGAAGGAAGAAAAGAAGAAAAGAAGGAAAAAAGGACGGAAGAAAGAAAGGAAAGTCCCTGGAAGGAACAAAAGAAAGAAAGAGAGAGAGAGAGAGAGAGAGAGAGAGAGAGAGAGAGAGAGAGAGAGAAAGAGAGAGAGAAACAAAGAAAAGAAAGAAAGAAAGAAAGAAAGAAAGAGATGCAGAGGGAGACAGACAGACAGACAGACATACATATACATACACACATACACACACAGAGAGAGAGAGAGGAAGGAAGGAAGGAAGGAAGGAAGGAAGTAAGGAAGGAAAGAAAGAAGGAAGGACGGAATAAAAGAAGGAAGGAAGACAGATAGAAGAAAACAAAAAATTCTAAGAAAGAAAAACGAAGAATGATTAGTCACCCCTCAGACAGCATGACCAGCACTGTCATCATTGGGAAAAAGAAAGACAAAGAGGATGAGAGAGACAGATAAACAGGCTGAGCTGCCAGTCTGACAGACAGACCAGTTTGATGTCTCTGTGAAATCTCTATGAAAGACCCGACTCCAGTACAGAAATGTAAGGGCTTGGGCCAGCTGTCGCACGAAGTGCTTGACTTGCTGGTCCAGGAGTATGCGCGTTCCTTGGTCTTTCCTCCACTTTTGGAGGGCCCCTCCAGCTATAAGAGGCATCACGATGAAGAGAGTAGTGCCTGTACGGGCAGCGCAGACTGCATGAAGGAGGTGGGGGTGCATGCCACAGAGTTTCTATGAGCTCTACCTCCCACGTCACCTGCGAGACCCACCACTCTTCCACGGGATTGGACCCCACTTCAATCTTCTCTACAGCCAGGACCTACAACCCATCCCCCATCTCTTCTCCCACCTCTCTCACTTTGTGGACAGATCCTGAGGCCCCCTTACCAATTGCTTCGACCCGGAGCTCGAACGTCCGTTCAAGCACCATCAGTAGAGTTTCGTCAAACTGCCCCTCAGGGAACTTGAGGGCTAGAGGGTGGTTTGGTCCAATGATGTCCTTCCCCATACCTACCGACCGAAGCGACTTATGACAACCCCTGCCCGTCGCTTGCACCAGAGAGGGAATTTCACCACCACCGACGCAAGAGTCTCTTGCCTCCATCTTAATCAATCTCCTAGTCAATCTCAGCACAAAGCGATACAAAGCGTCAGTTAGGCAAGAATTTTAACTTCTACGACAAATACAATCTACTTATCTCTCAGTCAGTTTGAATCTGCACTATCAAGAAAGAATTGTAGAGAGCTTGACGTCCTGTAAAGTCTTTCTTATATAGACAGCATCAATCGATCATGAGAGACGGAATGTATGAGACGGATGGAGACGGTACGAGACGGATGTCGACCTGAAACCATGGGGTCACGGGGCACACAAAAGCTTCTTACACGCGATGAAGTGCCTGTATCAAAAAATAAAAGACTCTCCCGTCACCGTCTCAGAACCAATGTCTGCCGCCGACTTTTCATTTTGGTTGAAGGATATAGCACTGATGAGATTCATTCTTTGGGCCGGCTATTCTAGAGTACCCGTACGCTTTCACAGGCAGACTTCCTCTCACCGAGTATCCCCAGGTTCATACACTGTCAGACGGCCAAAATCTGGTTTCATCAATCCAAACAAAAGCTTTTACTGGTAGTCCCCATACGCTGTCTGCCCAATCTACCAGATTACGCTTCTTTCTTTCTAATGCAAACGTGTGAAGGCGCCGTTGCGTGATTCCAACTTCAAAGAAGCATCGACCAAGGACATGTCAGGAAATGTCACCCAGGTGTGGTAGCCGAGACGTCAATACTTTTCCAGGCTTTCCCCTGGCCTTTCAAATACCAACGTAAAGACTTCATTCTCGTCCAGACCGGTGAACAGTAGAAAACGCATGTTGTTATTCAGGCTTCTCACGTCTCCATACTCCATGTAGCGATTGATCCAGTATCAGAGGGTCTGTTGTGAGGGCCTAAACAGGTTCGAGATCTCTTGGAGAAGAAGGTCTTGCAGCCACAGGTCAACTACACGCTCTCGGATTGCCAGATCATATTTAGACCAACAAACCACAAGAAACATGCAGCAGCCCCGCACAGACCCACTAGATGGACCGCATTGTGCAACAGCGCATATGCAACAGTTGCGCCAGACACTGTCTATATGCTTCAAGGTCACAACAGGTTTTCACTTCAATGAGTGTTTCTACTTTAATGATCCAATATACTTTACTTCAATCAGTAATTTGATCAGCCTGCAAGCGTATTCAGGACGTTTGACTCAACTGCATGCATATGTTAATTGTAAATTGGCCGTCTACAGTACCATGCAGTTCATACAGTTCAAAAAAATCTCGCTACGCGTGCAGAGAATATTATAATTAATTACGATTTTTAAATTTTCACATGCAAAAAAAAAAGCACTCAATACAGATCCGGGCCCTCAATTAATACCATAAGAGGACTTAAAACATGCATGCGTATACCCTTGACATTAATTTGTGGCCATTCTATGCGTGCCTAGGTGTGCGAGACCAATCTAAGACCATCTTTCCCTTTTACTGACCAGCCTGCCTGAGCATGAGGTGGGGTAAGATAGGGTCGTCTCCCTAGTTAAGTAAGAGCAAGCAACACATGCTGTTGCTACCTATCCGTTTACTCGTTGTTTTGTTTTCTAACAACTTGTTTACTCATTTCTCATACACACTTTCTCACTACCAGAGTATTGCATAGATTGACAGAAGTCCAGGCACCGTAGTCAGATATAATCAGTCAGTCCGTATGGAGCAAGAAAGAAAACGAACATGCAGATGAACAATGCATGAATGAGTGCGTATACGTTCTCTGCATCCATGCATGCAGAGGGCACCAGGTGACGACGGCGTCCCCCCCCACCACGGCGCATGCTTGTCGGTCGGGGCCGGCCCAAGTCCTGTATGAAGGCCTGCAGAAAAGAAAAAGAAAGTCAAGCCATACAAATGGCCACAAATTAATGTCCAGGGTATGCGTATATATGCGCATGGATGCATGCAGATCGAGAGACGGACAGTGTGACACATGCATGCAATTGATCACATGGAGAGGCGATAAGAAATCACAGTTGAGTGTTGTAAATAGAGGCGTGACTGCATGCAGGCGTGCTTGTCGTCCAAGTATAGCTGTGCACAGGGCTTGTGTCATTTTGCTGGGAATAGCGGCTCTTTGTTGTACGTCTGGCGTTTTGGGTGGCTGTCGAAGAATCCATCTACATATACACGGTTTTGTGCTGTAGAGAAGTGTCTGTTACCGTCGACAGCTAAATACTCCCTTGTCGGCAAAGTTGACCCAGGTGACACAGTGCATGTCAGCTGGAGTTCCAGGCAAGGCAGAGGCAATGCGCACTATGCAGACCCCTGTCCAATCCGTGGGTTTGTCTGCACCCTCACACGACCCCCGGTTACCAGTTTCGGTTGTTGGGGGGAATTGTGCGAACGAACTTCATCGGACAGAAGAATATGAGGAGCAAGCGGTCCAGAACGAGGTGGGCATGCAGGCCGGGGGGGGTTCGTCTAGAGGAGTCTGGCGTGTGCAAGTGTGTGTTTCTGCCTGAGTTTCTCTGTTGATGACTGCTTCAAATTGCTGATGCGGCGAATATTTGTCTTTCTTCTGCTTATCATGCTGGCAGGGAATACACAAGCGATTGAGAAGCCTGGAGACGAAGGAAAAAGGTCACTCCGAACAAACAAGAGGAAGCTTACGCTCATCCAGCGTGCCAAGAGGGGGCAATGCTGTCGACTGAACCGCCCGTCTTCCTTCCTCGGGGGCTGTTGCCTTGCGTGGGTGGCTCTTCTCGTCATCCTCATCACACCGACTTACTTCGAGGTCAGTCTCTACTTTGCGTCTGCCAAGCAGATTTTGCCCTTTGTTCCCTCCCTCCCTCTCTCTCTTAATTTTATTTGCACTCGTTGCCCGGTAGAACCCCCCCCCTCGGCGAGTGCGAATGTATGTGCGAGTGCATGCGCGCGCGTTTGAGGAAAGGTGGGTGGCCTTTTTTCCGTTGTACCAGATCATCATTTCTGTTTGTTCGCTTCCTCTGCTTATGACCTACTCACTGCCCTTCTCTTTTTCTGTCTTGTTGACTATTCGTGGATTGACGTCAACAGAAAAGAAGAGAAAGAGAGGAAAAAAGAACCATTCATGTAGCTTTTCTCTCTTTCTGTCGGTGCCTGCAGGTCTGCCTGTGTGCCCCCGCTTGTGTCTGTCTGCATGCGCCTGTTCGCCCCGATCTTTCCCTGTCGACCCCCCGGTGAGACTGTTTGTCGGTCTGCCTGTCGGTTGATGTGGGTCACCGGTTGCCTGAGACACACTTTGTCTCTCTATATATCTGTCCGACTGTCTGCCTGGCTGTCTGTCTGCCTGTCCATCAAAGTCTCCCGTTCCGTCTTTACTCTCGCTATTTGTGAAGCAGTTTGCACTGCCTCCCCGCACGCTTAATTCTTGCTGGAGCATTCTGCAGATGAGCAAGATCGCCCAGAGGGAAAACTCACCGTTCACCTACCCGCATGAAAGTAGTCAGTTTTCGCGAAAGGCCAAGTGAACAAAGAGACAAAGAGACAAACAAGCAAACAAACAGACAAACAAACAAACAAACAAACAAACAAACAGACAGACAGACAGACAGACAGAAAGACAAACAGACAGACAGACAGACAGACAGATAGACAAACAAACAAACAGACCGACAGCCCGACAGACAAACAAGTAGACAAATAAATAAAGAAATAGAAGAGAAAGAAAAGAAAGGAAACAAAAACGAAAGAACAAGCACGAGAGAACGACAAAAGAAGGAAATGGAGGGAGACAAGGTGAAATTGCCACAAACCTGCTGCTTCGTGTTTGCAGTCTCGTCGGCCAGCGACAAGGACCAAATTACAGCCACAATGGTCCGTCCGTCTCTTCTCTTCTCTTCGTCGCCGGTCCGACTCTATTTTACTTTTTCGATCTATCTAGCTTGAAATGAGAAAACAAACGCCAACAAGAATTGCGCGTACGTGTGAAAAGAAAACCATTTGTTTGCTTCGATTTGTCTTCTGAGTTGGATTCTCACTTTCTGTGTGGGGGGTAGACTTTTTATTTTGGGTTGATCGGCAAGCCGGTGTTCAGGGCTTCCATTTGGATCGGTCACACAGCTGTACATAGACGTAGATCGACGCTGACGGTCACTTTCTCCACGGACTTATTAGAGTCAGAGACGGCTGCTGGGTAGGCTTGCAAGGCTGCACTGCAAGAACGTCGAGAGAGGCAAGGAGGAATAAAAAGAGGTGGGGCGTGAGAGAGGCCGAGGCTGCCCGTTTGAGTGAGCTTCGTCTTTCAAAACACAGATCGAGAGAAGCTGTCAGTCAGTCGATCAATTGTACCTCCCCGGCCCCTCGATACATCCATCCATCCATCCATCTATCATTCAATCCGATATTCTGAAGAGCCAATGATGACAAGCTACAAGAAAGACCAACTCTGTCGCAGAGGGAAAAGTTACACGGCGTGTGTGTCGTTTCTCTGTGCGGCAGGTTGGCATGCAGCGTCTGCTTCCTGCCTTGATCCCTTCATGCGCTGCATGCATATGGGTGCACTACAAATGAGGATACAGCAGATCGATCTGCATTCCAACGGGAAGTGCTTGGCTCGATCGCATTCCCTGCAGGTAGTGAGTGACATCAACCCTGCTGGTCGCACGTGTGACGTGACTGTCTCCCTGGGCTTCGGAGGGGACACGTCGAAGATGGCTCAACTGGGACTTGTGCAGCTTACCGGCGGACAGAGCCTTGTGATTCCTCTGGGGTCTACAAGCATTGTGCTGAATAGTGGGGATCCTCTGGAGGTCTTTCTGTTCTTTCTAGCTCTTCTTTTCTCTGCTTTTCCTTTGCTATCCTTTCCTTTTCTCGTCTCTTCTTTCCTTTTCTTTTCTTTTCTTTTCTTTGTAGTCTTGGTGTATTCATTTTGAATTGCGTGCTCTATTCTACTTCTTCTGAGTCACCCAAACATTCCTTAAGACACTGTATTTCAATCTCATGAGTTCCATTATCTGCCTGTCAGACACAAAGGCAGGCAATGTCCTTTGATTCCTGTAGCTCAATCAGGTTCTTCATACTTTCGTCTATACACTCACCAAGAGCAGTGATTTGCCCATTTCTCACTGCATTATTTTATTTCCGGTGCGAGCACGTGCACGTGCAAGAAGGATGGATCTGCGACTTCCTTCAATCCTTCTTGAGGTTTGTGCTCTGCATGTAAGTGTTCAAATACGCATGCATATTGATTTGTCGATCAGTCTAGGGTTGCGCTGGTCAGCAAGGCATGTTTCTTTATTTTCCCCTCCCTCTCTCCCTCCCTCCCTCCCTTCCTGCTTCCTCTTTGCGTGCAGGAACAAGCCGCAGAGTATCTCCTCAGCGCCAACAGTCCCCTCTTCTACTACCCTTTCGATCGGTCAGTCCCTCCTCCCGTCCCTCCCTCGTCCCTCCGTCCGTCCGTCCGTCGGGCTGAGAGTGCATGCATCAGTGGTGTTCAATGCCTGTGAGTGAACTCAGGCACGACGCACTGACGTATTGCAGGAAGTTTGTCCTCTCGCGGTATTGAGGAAGACTGCGCCCCAAGGCAGTCCCTACTTCTTCGTGCTCTTTCAAATTGTCTCTAAGGAGCTTCAGATCTGACTTCTTCCCTCCTCTCCTCAGGGAGAACCGCCCCTACGCGGACCGCGTACTGTTGTCTTCGTGTCATCCCTTCCGTTCTGTTGCCTCTCCTCTCTGCAACTACGGGTTTTTTTCTTTCATGTGCGTGTAAAGGGGGTGTGCATGCGGTTTGACCCCGCACAGAGCGGCTGGACTCTGCATGTGGCAGCGAATCACCAAGAAGGAAGGCGGGTCGTCCAGTCAGGCACTCAGTCAGCCGGGGGGCATTCAGGCAGTCAGCCAAGAAAGCGGCCATAGAGTGGTCCCTGCATGATCATCTTTTCGACAACCAGGCATACATGCATACAGGGCGTTCGGGAGCTTTGATGAGGTGTTTGTTGCGTTGTGGCCGACTGACTTCCTTGCCCCGTCTGAGTATTTTTGTACCTATGTGGCTTCGTCAGTCTCAATATCAAGGTTGTTTTCTCGTGTTGCCTCCGATGCGTGTAGCATCACATGAAGCCTCCTTTCGCGTCTGTCCTTTCCTCCCTTCCTCTCCCTGCTTCTTCTCTTGCGTGCGAGGCAGCAAAACCCATGTAGGGGTTCTGCCTGCCGGGGCGTCTGTGTTGAAGCTCCTTTCATGTTTCCTTTTCTCAAACGTATTTGATGGCAATGGATCAATAGAGGGGTTCAAAGCTGATTCCGGTGAAGAAGAGGACAGAAGCAAGCAGGCAAGCAAGAACGGGAGACAGGAAGGAAAGAAAGAAGTGTGAAAGGAAAAAAAAGAAAAAAAGAGAGAAAGAAAGAGAGACAAAAAAAAGAATGAGTCATTGACTGGAGGAGAGAAAGGAAGAAAGGAGGGAAAGTGGGATGGAAGGAAGAAAGGAAGAAAGGGAGGGAGCAAGGAAAGGAGAAAGAAAGAGAGAGAGAGAGAGAGAGAGAGAGAGAGGAAGAGACGAAGACATCGCAGTGTCCAAAAGAGTCCTCTTCTTCGCTGTGATGTGCGAAAGATGCGCGAGAGAAGAGGAAGCAAAAATTGAGTAGAAATATACACAAAACGAACCCGGTTTTCCTCTCCTCTTCTCTCAGGTATTCGATTGACTTCACCGTCCAGGCGCTCCTCCTCCAGCGTGACGACGGCTCTTCCACTTTTACTGTCACGCCCGTCGCCTCTTCGCCCGGCACCTCGCAAGTGGTCCAGGGAGATGACATCTTGCCCTCGATTGAGGAAAGCATCACTGTACAGCCTGTTGAGGTCAGTCAGCTAGTGCAGAAATCTGCTGATTCAAATGCGAAGGCTTTATCAAAATACCTTCTGCAACGAGACGAGCAAGCAGGTGAGAAAAAAATCCTACATCAAGAGAGGAAAGGGAAAAAGAAAAAAGGAGAAAGTAAAAAATCAAACCCGAAAAAGGCAGAATGAGAATGGAGAGACGAGCTTCAAAGAAAGAAACTCCGATTTAGATCAGTCTGCCTCTTGTGTCTTGTGCATTCAGGCAGGGGTTACCCTTTATCCTGAGCTGCATGGATGGACAGCAAATGTCGGGATGTCCTCCGAGGATGGTCATCAAATTAGCGTGTCCGTTGTATTTGAGCGGTCAGTTCGTCATTCATTTGCTGAAGGAGCCGGAATTGTCCATCTCTGTGTCTGCTTGTCTGTATGGCTGTCCATCTGTCAGTCTGTTCGTCTGCTTTTCTGCTTTTTTCCTTTCCTCTCTCTCTTTCTCTCTCTCTCTCTCTCTCTCTCTCTCTCTCTCTCTTTTTCTCCTCCCCTTGCAGCTCCTCCTCCTCCTTGTCTTCTTCTTCTTCTTCTTCTTCTTCTTCTTTTGTTCTTCTGTCTTCCTTTCCCGGATTTTTGCTTTGATTTCTCGTTCTGCTGGGCAAATAGCCGTCTTGTCTGTGACCATCTGAGTTTAGTCAAATTCGGTGATTGATGGATACGGTCGCTGCTTTGTTTTCGTTGACTTCGATTACGGAAGTGCATCCCATCCAATTTCAGTCAGTCAGTCAGTCAGTCAGTCAGTCAGTCAGCTGATCGAGAGATTTCTTTCTGCGGTCGGACTCTCATTGATCGCTTTTCTGACGTTGGGCTCGATCTTGAATAAATGCACGCAGGTCCGTTGCGGTGAAAGCCATGGTGATCTTTATCATGGCCCTCATGTGGATGACCGCCCTGTGCATGCTCCTGTCTGCCATCTCGTTCACAAGAACCGAGGAAGACGACTCCTACGACGTCCCAGCTCTGGCCGTTGGGCTCCTTTTTGCCATGCCCTTCATCAGGTACATTAATTGGGAGTTCTTTTTTTTTCTTTTTGCACTCTGCCTTTTATCCGTATATCCCCTCCGCAAGTTCACACGATTGCTATCGCGATGCACTGTCGCATGTTTTTGATCTCTCGTGTCCGGCTCTCTCTGTGTGTGTGTTTTTCTTTTGTATCTCTCTGTCTTTCAATCAATCGATCAATCATTTAGTCCGTCAATGAATGAAGTCGGACAGCCCTTCCATGACTCAACGAGTCATCATCCAATCGATGAACACATGCATCCATCAAGCTCTCCGTCAGAGTGCCGGTTGCATCCCTCAAGGACGTGATACTGTTTTTCTATCTGTCTGTCTCTCTTCCTACCTTTCTTTTTGCTGGTACGTGTCTGTGCTCATTGTGCCCCGCCCACTCTCTCAGAGATGTGATGCCGGATGTTCCGACTGTGGGGGTTTCTGTAGACTTCCTGAGCTACTACTGGGTCAGTAAGTACTTTCTTTCCTTTCTTTGTCGGTTTCCCGAGATGCCATTCAGAGAGTGTGGCTGTGTCATTTTTGCATTCCTTCTATTTTGGTTGCATCCGCTCTTCCGCTTGATTGCCTTCTCAGAAGGGGATGAAGATGTACTTCATCGACACTTTTTAGTGCATTGCTCTGCATTCTTCTGCTTTTCTTTCTCCCTTCTTTCTTTCTTTGTTTGTTCCTTCCTTGCTTCTTTCTTTTTTTTTTCCTTCCTTGCTTCTTCCTTTCTGTTTTTTTTTTTTCTCTCCCTCTCTTCCTTCCTCACTCAGAATCGTTTTCAGGGTCACTTGTGTCCTTGTTCTCTCTCTCTGTGTCCCTTTCTCTGTCCCTCCCTCTCTCTCTCTCTCTCTCTGTGTGTGTGTGTGTGTGTGTGTGTGTCGTTCTCTTGTCTCTGTCAATTGCTTTTTCTTTGAATCCGACCCTGAATGAGTCTGTCCTGGCCCATGTGGCAGGGCCCATTGTCTACCCTCTTCCTTCCTCACTTTCTTGGTTGTTTGTTTCTCTTTTCTGACTCATTCATCTACATCGCTCCTGCAGGTGCTGTTTCTGATTGTCTTTGCAACGGTCTTGACAATAGCCACAATTCTGTACAGACACAATCAAGCCTTCGAGGCAGCAGTGGAGGAGGAGGAGGAGGCCGAAAGAGGAGAAGATGAAGAGATGGCCTTGGCTCCTTAATTAGCGAGGAGAATCGATCGATCGATCAATTTAATTTCAGGGAGGGGACGAGGGAGATGGACGGAGAAGGACAGTCAGAAAGATCCACATAAAGACAGAAAAGACAGGTTAATGAATCTTCACCTGTTTCTGCAGACCCATAAAGCGATCCACATAAAGGTGCGCATGCACAGAACACACACAGGGAGAGAGGGAGAGAGGCTGAGACAAAAAGGCAGACAGACAGAAAACGGACTTACAAAGGGGACGGGTGGAGGGAGTAAGGTCGGGAGGGAGGGAAAACCCTTTTGACTGACTGAATGACAGACTGTATGGACTAGAGGAGAGAAGAAGAGAGGTGGCTAGCCAAGAGAACGTCAGAAAGAAAGAAATTGAGGGACTCGAGCATCAATCGAGTAAAAGCAAGTTGATTGATCATGATGAGAAAAGTGCAGAAATTTCTGCTAGAATGTTTAGAATTCAAAAGAGAAGAAAAAAAATGAGCGACTGTCGAATTCAATTGGCAAGATCATCAATGCGACTTGATGTCTCCCTCCCAAGTGGGTGTGTCATTGTCGACAGTGCATCCGGAGTGGGTCCGTGCGTATTGTCAAGGAGGTCGGAATTTAATGCATACGGATCATGAAGACGTGCGCAGGTTTCACAGTGATGTTTCGACCGATATATTCCAGTGGTTATAGCACTGAAGGCGTCGGTCCTTGAATTCAGCTGGGTCATCGATCTGAGGCTGTGGGTTTCCAAATTTTTCCATCTTTTGGTAAAAATGTACCCAAGGTTATACATGCGTCAAAGCGTGGGCCCAAACGTATCTATACATATCTATAAGCATACGGAATGTTAACAAACCTCTATAAAATGAATACTTTGCTCCACTTTGTAATGAATAACAATGAATTAAGCGAATAGATTTACGGTTAAATTCTTTCTAGAGAATGGCAGCTGTCTTCTTAAAGTCTAGCTTAAAGTTTAATTTTTTTTTTTCCTTTTAAACTGAAGTATTTGCTAGTAGAATATTTATCCATATAGACTATATATTTATATGTTTCATATTCTAAATTCTATTCTGAAAACCAGTGTTTAAACCTTTTGTTTTTTCTTTTAGTTACTAGTAGTTAGTTAGTTGGTGAGAAGATGCCTAACCCCAGTTGAAGCGCTAAGCTTCTGGACGGCACAGTAGTGGACCGTAAAAAAAGGCTGTAGGCAACTGCTAAAAAAACTGAAAGATCATGCGGTTTTTGCAGAATGAATCTGCAGAGTATATACTAAAGAGTGTAGCTTTTTTCTGGCTGCTTCGCTCCGTTTAATTGCAATCACCTTGTTCAAAGTCGATCAGACAGTGATTCGGCCGGACTTCTCGATCGATCGGCATCTGATTCCCCCCAATCCTCGGGACAGTCTTCTTCATCGAGCCTCCCCCCTCCCATCCCTCCCCCACATGTAGCTGCCCTTGACCGAGCGTCTCTGAACTTTTTGACATCGATCGAGTCGCGGAGACAGGCGAATCTGCGGGATCTTTCTCCATTGTTCTTTCTCCACCGGCCGGGGGGGGAGGGGGAAGGCGGACTGCTGTTCTGATTCATGTCCAACTCAGAGAAGAAAGGAGCTGGAAGTGCAAGTGGGAGAGACTCTTCCGAGACAGAGGAGATAACTATTATATGGGGAGAAGGAGAAGGAGACAAAGAAGAAGACAAATCAGAAAAAGGGGTAAATGAGTCCCGTAAAGATGAGATAAGGTAGGTAGAGGAACAGGGGGACGTCTCGTCCGATTTCCCCCCACTTCCGCTCGGAAAGCGTTCTGAAAGCGGAATCTGACTGTCTGGGCACAACGTCTTATGTGCTCCTATCCGCAAGATGCCAGAGGTCACTGACAGGCATTTGATCCCCGTAGAGCCTCTGTTAGAAGCATCCTCTGAGCATAAGACTAGGGAGGTGGGGAAGTGGACAGGAATGGGCCTTTTCCCTTTCTGCAAGACCCGCGTTGCAGATGCTGTATGTCCTCCGAGCCTGAGCTTCGTCCCTTTTCCTTTGATGACTCTCTGCCCCCCCCCCCCCNCCCCCCCGGGAAATTGTCTGCATCAAAACCAAAACGAAAGGGGTCGAGCCATCTGAATTTCCTCAGAGACTGGCGAATTCCCCCCAGCTCTACCTTTTCTGTTCTCACACGGATTTTCTCGATGGTAACAAACCGACGGAAAACTCTCTCATGAGGGCTAACAGACGGAAAATCACGTGCTTCTTCCCGCCCTTTTTCCTTTGGAGCGTACTTTTCGGAATTTGTGACTGTTCAAACTGCGCTTTGCCCTTCCAACCACCAGTCTCCTTCAGCTGCTATTGCTGCCACTTCGACTGTTCTTATGTCTATCCCCCCCCTCCAAAAGAGGAGTGGTTTCCAGGAGGAGACAGAGAAGGAAAAGAGAGGAGACACGCTCTCGCAAACAACTCATCTGAGGAGGCCATCTGCCCAGCCCGCTCGTTCAGCGTCCCGCCCCTGGTTCCAAAACCCGAACACGGACTGTCACTCAGCAGCTGCCTGTGGGAAAACTGCTGGTCAAAAAAAGCTAGGGACGGGCTGAGATGGCGCAGAAAGGACGGAACTGTTGAGGGAACGAAGGCAGAGAGGAGCGGTAGAACTGGAGCGTGGATCTGCAAGAATAAACACACACGCACACATACACACACACACACATACATACACACACACACATACATACATACGTATATACACGCACACATACACACACACATATATATACACACATACATACACATACATACACACACACACACACACGCATACACATACGCACATACACACACACACACACACACAGACACACACACACACACACACGCACACACACACACACACACACACACACATACACACATACACATATATACACATACACATACACACACACACACACACACACACACATATATATGCACATATATATCACATATACATACACACACGTACACACACACACACACACACACACACACACACACACACACATATACACACATATAGAGTGTCACAAAGATGGAGAGCGGAAGAGAGTCCAGCCATTTGAGCACTCACTTGAAAGGTAAAAGTGCGGGCGGGTCCCTCTACCACGAGAAGGAGGAGAGGAAGGGAGAGGAGAGGGAAGGAGAGGGGAGGAGAGCGCTGCATGTTGGTAGTGAGGGAAACGCAGTGTATGAGGGAAACCGAAAAAAGCTAATTAATTGGGCATCAAACCGATGAATTCTTTGCGTATTCAAGAGGAGGCGTGAGGAAGTCGATCGATGTTGGCTGCATTTAACTGAACTGTGAGGGAAGGCAACCATAATTCCAAGCATTGAGGGCAAGCACTATGCTACGAAGTCGATCAGATGCAGATGTATGCTGACGACCTATCTGTTTTTTTTTTGCCTCTCTGCGTGAGCTCTTGATCCTTTCTTGAAAATGCGCCCCCCCTACTAGAAAGATACCATGAGATGGCGGAGTGGTTCAGATTCCTTTGCACTGCGTGCAAGGCTCCGGGAAAGGGTAAAGGCTAACATAGGAAGCGGCACTGCGAGGGCCTAACAAAGCTAGTGTCATGCCTTGCAATCATCAATGACGTAAAAAGAAAGGAGACACAGAACAACATAGAACGAAGAAGATGAGAAAAGAGAGCAGACTTAGAGAACTACCATATCCTTAGAGAGCAGGTCTTACGCCGCCTGTCGTATCCTTCAGACAAGGTGTCACCGTCTTGCGGAAGCCCCCTGTTGGAAGAGGTAGGGGATAGATCAGGGTCGGCAGTAGGCGTGGCTGGCGTTGCGTCCCACGGGTTTTCAAAATGTCTGCGGTCCCTTTCTCATTTTGGATGACGGTGCAAGAAGTAGAGACGAATGGCGAAGCACTCTGAAAAAATGGTCGAAAACAAGTGGAGGATGGGGCTGACACTTCTGGGAAAAATGGAGGGGGCACAAAAGGGGTAGGGCAAGCACAGAGTCCCTGCTCCTGTCCAAAGAGGCGTTATTTTGGGGGTCCATGAGGAAGACTGCTTTGTTGCTGGAAAGAGACATCGGAGATCAGGTGATTTTCCTTCTCTTCTTCAGAGTAGTTTTTTGGAGGAGGGCGCCGTGCTGCATCCCCGTCTGGCTTCTCTTCTATGTTTGGGACTGATAGTTTCAATCGTGAAAGCATCGATCGATCCGCCCCTCTTGATTGCCTTAATTCACAGCCTTTGACAGATGTTCTTAGCTCTCTGGCTTTTCATGGAGAGTGTTTAAAAAGAAACCGTGATTGCATAATAGTAGAAACACGAGGAGTTCTTCTGTTCATCAAACTTTGCTCCTTTCAATACCAATGGATGCTTCATGATGCTTGCTTTGAAGAATTAAACATCCTTTGACGGACAAAGTTTGACCATAAATCTTTGAATATCTTTGACACATGCAGCCTGACAAATCCTGACAACGCGATGACAACGTATGCCAGGTACTACGCCTCACACACATTTTCTCCACGGCCCGGCCCCCCCGCACCATCTCCCCCCCCCGCGCGGGTCGTGCGCGACGGTGTTGGGCTACTCAGAAGTCTGATAGAAGAGCTTGCCACAGTGTGGACTGTCAGAGTGCATGACTTTCGGAGGACAGAGAAAAACTAAAGTTGAAGGGAAATGGGAGGAAGAAGGAAATCGACTAGAAAGAGGGTAGATTGGTTGGGTCTTCTCTTGATTAAGGTCTATCTTAAGGTCTTTTTCTTGGGTTGAAGGGTAGCCTTTGCTAAGGGAAAAGAATGTTATGAAGGTTTTGTCCTTGAAAGTTCCTCTCTTTTCTCCATCTGATTCTCCTATCCTCCAGTTCAGAGCACCAGTGATAAGCCACGTATTGAAAGTAATCGATGAACAGACGCGCTGTTAGACAATCGGACAAACTAAGCTAGATCCGCCCCTTATATATGGGGACACGGCATGTGTGAGGTGATTGCCAGGAGTCTAGGCTTGTGGGGCACTTAAGGTGACTTAACTAGAATTGGCATCGCTTAGCTCGGCGGCCTCGGCCTGCGTGAGAACGGAATGGCTCGCGGGCGCATGTGTAGACTGACTAATCGATAGACAAGCATGCATACGCAGTGATGCAATCAATAGATCAAGCATAAGAGTGGGCCCGATTCAAAGAGTCATCATATGAGGTTAGACTGTCAAACTTACCGATGGACTTCTCCTTCTAACAGTGAAAGCTCTCTAGACGTTATCGTAAGGATTGTCTGTAGCTCTAGAAGGCAGTGCAAGTTATGAGCCCTTATAGTACGCCCCTTATATGTGGTTTAGCAGAGATTTTGGTTGTACAGGGGCAGACAGTGTGATGAAGCCTGTTGAGATCCATCAGAGCTTTCAGTAAAGACGTGGGCTGTCCACTCAATGAAATGAGTAGTACACTGTGCAGTGACAGCCGTAGGATTGAAGATAGTTTTCAGCTCCGTTGTGTTGTTTCATTCTGTTATGAATTTTGTGGCGTTGCGAGGAAAGATGAGGAGCTGAAGAGGTCTGAGAGGTGTTTCTACTTTCTGCCGCTTATGGTGGGAGAGCAGTATTCATGGAACCTTGCTGGAAAGAGTGAAGGAGAACTTGGAGCTTGAAGCAGGGAGAAGTGAGGGAGAAGATTAAGGAGACTAACTTTGACCCCTGATGATGTCATCAAGCAGAGACGCTGTTACCCATGGAGAAAGTGCCCCAAGGAGAGAAGCAGGATCTCTTGGCCGCTGTGCAGGACTGTTTTTCTTGTACACATTGAAACAGAGGAGCTTCATCAAGGTACAGTGACCTTTTGGTTGAGAGGAAGGTTCTTTTATGCTCAATCTGATTTATTGGACATCACCGGGAGTCTCAAGCCGCCTTCTAACTGCGCAGAAGTGCCATGGGGGCACGGTGGTTATGTCACACAGAAGCACACGACATAGGAGCTGTTATCACAGATAGATTCTTGGACGTTTGGAAGCTTGTTGGAACTTTTCTGTTTCTGTTGTGTTTGGAAGAATTTGTTTGGAGGGGAGATGGAGGTGATGTATGTGGGGTGAGACTCATGATGATGGTTGGTGGTGGCCAGTGCATTTGTCTATCGTTTCTCATTTGTGTATCTCTCTGAATCTCTCTGACTGTTTTCTTTCTCTATTTGTGAAAGATGAATGGGGGTTGAAGATAGTTGGGGAGAAAAGAAAATGAAAGAAAAATTGAAAGAAGGGGAGAGAGACAGGAGGCAACATGATGTCGTGAGGGTGAATATGTTTTACTTTCATCTGTTCTCTGACCTTTCCCTCTGTTCGTCTGGGTATGGGAGGATAATGCAGAAAAAAGAAAGAGGGAAGGGGAGATGGACTTCCGAGACTTAAAGCAAAGAGAAACAGACACCCTGAAAAATAAGAAGACGGAGAGAAGGGAAAAGAAGGGTGAGAGGTCGGTACATCGGATCTCCAATGTTTGGTTAAAGAGTTTTCGAGAGTGGCACGGACTATGTTCGGCTGTTGGGTTAGACTGCTTAAGAGGGTATGCAGTTCTTTGCCCCCGCAGTTGGGTAAGCTGCGGTGAGCTGTATGTCTTCGAATTGCAGCGGGCGATTGCCATTCATGCCAGACGGAGAGCTTCAAGTTGGTTTGGTGCCAGGAAGTTGGGTGTGTCGATCTGTGGATTTTTGTTTTTCTTTAATTCTTAAGAAGAGAAGAGAGCATGCTAAACATTCTAATAAAAGAGGCACATGTCAGAAAAGAATCGATCGAGCTGTTTAAATGAGAAACTGTGATCGAAGCATGGGGTGTCTTGATGCAGCGAGACGGTCGAAGCCCAAGTGAGATCGGATGTATTCATACACTTGCTGCAGAAGAAGACTGCACATCAATTGAAGCAGCATACGTGTAGTATATTTCGGTCGCGTCGACTTGTGCTCTAGTTGAGTCGCCTCGATTTCAATCGAGGGAGTCGCCCGAGCGTCCATGTTTTTGAATCTGGTGTGCAGTGTGGGGCACTGATTCTGCTGCAGTGAGGTTAGGCTGTCTCTGTATAGAGACAGGTGGTCGCTGTATGAAGCAGAGAAGGAAGAGGTGATCACAGAGTGGCCAAAAACACCAGGGTCATTCAGATAGTTTTAACACATCGCGGGAAGCCGCTGTGAGGAGCATTGGGGATGAGCGTGCAGCGCACGTTGTGTGTGTTGTAGGCCAGCAGGCAGAAGGCGCTTCGGTCATTCGTGTCAGGGAGTCAAACCCTGCGAATGATATCCATATATAAGCCAGCGCAGCACCCCAGTTTGCTTTTGTTCTGAATATGTGTGCCTTGAATTGCTCTCTGCTTTCGGTCTGGTTGGAAAGTGTATTCTTGTTGACCTCTGAGTTGATTGCCTTGCTCAGTCAGCAGGTAGTCAGCTACGGAGTTTCAAAGTCTCGAGTCTTCTGAGTATGCAGAGTTGAGCTTCTTTATGCTCTCACCGAGTGTGTGTGCGCTGCATAGGGGGAGTACCCAGGGTATACACAGTAGTGGCCACATTGTGTGTGCCGTGCCTTCTAGATTTATGACAGGCTGCATGGTGTGATACCTACTCGGAATTTATTCACAGGAAGGGAAAGATCGCGATCCATAGAACCAGGGTGACTCGAGTCTTATTCTTCGATCGTATAGACAATGCACCTAATGCATTCATCCAGTAACCCTTGATGGGAAGAGTCTGGAACAGGAGGGAGAGAAATAGAGTGTATCCAATCGTATTGGTCCAGCCAGAAATCACATGAATCCCCTGAGACAAGTCACACGTATGAATGCTTGGACTTGAAGTTCGCGATGCATTGCATATGAACACTTAATCAATTGATCTTTAATCTCGCTTGTGCGTATTTCAGATACTGCACAAGGAGACTCTCAGGCAAGAGTTACGAGTCAGAGTGTCTGAAATTGTTTGTTGTGTGGATTTTCCCAACCACTGAGAGCTGAGAGAGAGAGGCCCAGCAGAGAGAGGCAGAGAGACAAGAACAACAAAAGAGGCTTGCTCTTTATCAAGCGTGTGGTCTCAGAGTGCGAACTCACCAAACGCAGGTGCAAGCCCGTGAAATCTGCAGGTTGAGCAATCTTGCTGATTCTGATTCAGAAGATGAATGAATAGAGATGTTATATATGACCATATACTGGCACCAAGCTATGTATGATGTAATCTAGGATGTAATATTGATATTGTATGATTATATATGATGATATGTACAAAACCTAGGCATGAATAGTATTTTAAAGGCAATATATCGATTTATTTATATTAATTTGTACGTTATTATTTTTTATTTTTTTTTAATATTCTTTGAATGAGATTTGCTAGGCCGCAAATTTGGATAGACTTGATTGGCCGCGCCGCAGGCGCGGACGATCTTGATATTTTTTTTTCAAGTGGACATTAGGTTCAGGGAGGTCTACACAGCCTAGGCACGAAGGCTTGCCTGAGGGCCACAGAGGTTAGCGGAGGAAAGGAAGGCGAAAACGGCCAGAAACTGGAATACATCGGTCCATGAGGAGTTTTGTGCATTCAGCGAGCAGAGCTCAAAGGTCCAGTGGCTTAACCATGCGCTCACACCAGCGGACTGACCAGATGCCTGAGTGTTTTTGCATCCCCACCACGGTTGTGAAAAAAAAAAAAATGGCCCGGAGAGCTTTTCTTTTATTTTTTTTTTTATTTGAAAATTACCCCTAGCTAGGAGATTAGTATCTAGAGTAGTGTAGAGATTAAGTTCATGCATATGTAGTTATCCAATGATTTGTGTTGGTAAACATTGTGCGTCTGTATTGGGCTTCAGTGAGGTGCTGCAGCCCATGCATGGCCCAATACAGGCTCATGGGGGCCATGCTACATGGGACTAAAAGCTTCGGACTGAAGGGGCAAAACGCTCAGTGCATGCATGAGCGCATAACCCCCCGAATTCCTCTTTTCCCAGGATATGAGTTTCAAGAATCGACGTATCGAAGCTTGTATTTCACTTTGAAATACTTCGGTGTAGTGGTACAAAGGGAGACCGAATGCCCAGTAAACAGCATTGCATGTCTATGGGGTGCGTTGGTACACAAAACTGACACATGAATACACACAAAACTGGACACAAAACCTCAACAATAGTCGACGCCAGGCAACGCCGGCCTTTTAAGTTTCCCGATACAGTCACCCTCTAGCTCCCTCATCGAATTTGATTCTTTTTCTTTCTTTTCACTGCAACAAAAAGAAAACACAATCGAAAGCAACGCGCAGACACTGGCAGACAAAGTGACAGGCTGACGAACAGACGGACAGACAGATAGACAGACAAACAGATAGAAAGACGCGATGCTGAAAAATCCCTGACACTCCGTATTTTTTCGGCCCTTCGCACAGCTTTGGATCAAAGACCCGGATGCTGTCTCTTCTAATTGGAAAGAAATTGTCGCCTGACTCCGCCATTGCTACCACTGTCTTCGGTCTTTTTTTAAGCAACTCATGATTTGTGCTCGCTCTTCCGCATTCTCAATTTGGTCCGCGCATTTTCCTTTTCCATTCATCGTTCCTTAATCCTTTTCTTCGCTTTTCTTCCCCTAACCTTGTCTCCAATCTCTTTCACTTTTTTCATTTCAGAAAGAAAGGAAAGAAAGGACATTCATTCACTCACTACGTGCTGTACGTTCTTTTGTGTTCCTCTACTTGCTAGGTCCATTTAGATCACTCCAGACCCGCGAGGATCTTCAGGGCGAGGTCCCTGTCTTCTTCCGGTGCGCCCTCTGCATAGAAAGGACGAAGCAGGGGAGAGAAACAGAGCAGGGAGGGGCGTTCAGGATGGGTAGAAGCGCCCAATTGTGACACCTCACGTGAGTACGTGCAACAGGAAAGGAATGGATTGGGATGAAGGATGAGAAACAAAAGGAACAGATGAAGGTAAAAAGATAACAGCGTGCGCGTCTCTCTCTCTCTCTCTCTCTCTCTCTCTCTCTCTTTTCCTCTCTCTCTGTGTGTGTGCGTGCGAGTGTGTGTGTGTGTGTGTGTGTGTGTGTGCGTCTGTTTTTCTGTCTCTGTCTGTCTAGATGTCTATCTCTCTGTTTGTGTCTCGCTCTGTCTCCCTTTCTCAGTGTGTCTGGGTGTGCGCGTGCATGTGTGGGATGCTGCGTCTATGTATGCATGAGCGCGTCGTGCGTGCGTGTGCTCTGGCGCGCGCATGCGTACATCTGTCTGCGTGCAGGAGCATGGAAGAGTGTGCGTTTGCCTACATGCGCAAATAACATTCTTTCTGTGCGCTGTCGCGCTGGAGTAGGAGCTTTCGTGCACGCGTGTGCCTGGGTATGTGCGACTGTTTTCCCGCCATGGAATGAGGAGAACGGAGGGATTCAACAGACCCATCCAATTCGGTAAGGTCTGTACACAGCGAGAATGCGTACACGCATGCATGCAGGCATGCATGCTCGCTCACACGCAATGCATGTGTCCT
>JAHBMJ010000874.1:31594-34094 GCA_018398765.1 Chromera velia | reverse complement strand
GTATGTGTGTGTGGTGTGTGTGGGAGAGCGAGAGAGAGAAAAGAGAGAGTCTACTACTCAGTCTAGCCCCCTCTATCTGTGTGTCTGTCTGTCTGTCTGTCTGTCTCTCTCTCTCTCTCTCTCTCTCTCTCTCTCTCTCTCTCTCGCGCGCGCGCGCGCGCGCTCTCTCTCTCTCTCTCACACACACACTGACCTAAAAAGTCCCCCAATTATTAAGTTTATGAGTACCTTCAATGGTCCTTTATAGCTTCAAATTAGCCTTCAATGAGGATGGTACTTTTTATGATGTCGTATTATTTTGGTGTTGCAACTTAATTGTGATACGTCTTTCAAAACAATAAGAGATACGTGTTAATTGCGAAATTGAGTCATTCAATGGATTGTTATTCAGTGCTCTTCACTAGGTTCTTCATAATTTGAATCATAAATTAGTTAATTTCCTGCTAGATTTCCTGATGCATGCAAATAATGTATATTATACAGTTTTTTCCCCGGGTTTTTCTTAATTGTCCTATAGTCTTAGTTTGAGACTCTGAGTCCTAGACATACATAGACGTACTACAGATACCTAGGCCTACCTCTCTATAAGTGTGCCTTAATTTATCAATCCATGTAATTAAGACTTAGTAGTCCAAGACTCGATTCCAAATCGATTAATTTACATAAAAATTAGTACTTTAGAATAAGATAGGATATGGGTTTGTCCCAAAGTTTAGCCCACGGTCTACGGCCAAAGGACGGCTTGCACCGTTCTAGGCACCATTTAGGTTCACTCCGGCAGAATTGGGCTATACATAGGGAGCATCCCACCTAGCATCCCACCGACCATACCGGCCCACAAAGATCATAAGGAATCACCTGGCTGTGCTAAATATAAATTAAAAATGAATATAACTTATAATACGTATAATTTACAACTATTTATTACTATGTACAAAATAACTACGTAAATATCCTATGAATATTAAGATCTAATATTATTTGTACTGCACTAGGTAGATTGCATTCTTTTTTAAGTCAGGATTGGTATCACCATGTTAAGAGCGGGCCGAGCGGGACCGCCGTTTGTCAGGCTAAAGCGCGCCTGCCCCGTGCATGCATGCAGAGTTGCGTATGTCTAAATTCCGTCTCCGCATTCTTTGTCGGAATTTATTTTTTCGTGCCCCTGTTGAGTCGTTCGTTAGTTTTACCTGAAGTTGTCCCTCTAGGAATTGAATCTAGACTAATCTAGACTCACAGACTTTCACGTAAATGATCTGAGCTAAAGGTAAGTCATCTTTAATTGCGGTTAACAGAAGTGCTTACCTCGACGGTGCCTGAGGTTTTCTCTTGAAGTGGGATTCTTTTATTCCAAGACGGAACCGTATTCTGTCGATCCCCAAACCCGGGGCGACAATGGCCGCCTCCACTTCTTCAACCAAGGCTTCATAGACCCATGAAAAGCCTCCTCTCAGAACAGATTTTAAGACCACGCAATCTTTCATTACTGGCATAAAAATTTGGTTGAACACTATGTCCTCCATCAGGGGAATCCAGAACATGGGTCCCACTCTGCATGCACGCAACGGCGCAGGCGCGCTTTGGCCTGACAAATGGCAGTCCCGCTCGGCCCGCTATTAACACGGCGATACCAATCCTGACTTTTTACATTTAAATGAACATTGCGAATTATTGATATCAAATGTCATGAAAGTTCAACTTATTTCTTGTACATATATGCATGTGCAGATGCATGTATTGCTTGCATGTTGTACCCGCAGGGTCGTATACATACAAATACATATGCACAGAGATGATTTACCTCCAGTCAAGACTGCATGCAGAACATAAAGAAAGGAAAGACGCCCGCGCAGGCACAGGCTTTGTACTGGTTTGGGAGAGAAGGGGAGAGCATGAAACAGTAAGAAAGAGAAAGAGGCAGACGGAGGTTTCGGGCGAGCAAAGGAGGCACGGGTGGCATGCATGGGAAGGAACAGAGGCAGGAATGCATAGAGAGAGGGAGGGCTGGAAACCCAGGCTGGAAGGAGGGAGAGAGGGAGGGAGGGAAGGGGGAGAGACAACTTTCAATCCTAAGGTCCTTCGATCTCATACACACGCATCATTGCAGCCTTTTCATCAGGTACAACCAGTCTGTTGACAGATGGACCCGAAAGAAATGAGGACAGAAGGTGTGAAGCGCAAACGTGAAGGGATCGAAGGAAGGAAGAAAGGAAGAACAAAAAATGAATGAATGAATGAATGAAAGAAAGAAAGAAAGAAAGAAAAAAAGAAAGAAAGAAAGAAAGAAAGAAAGAAAGAAAGAATGAACAACAAAACACACAGAGCGAGAAAAGCTGTACGCATGCATGGGCCGTCCAGCTGGTTGCCTTCCCACTCTTTTCATTCATTCCTCCCGATCGATCTGCAGAGTCGACTTACTTGATCGAATTCATCAGATAGTCAATTCCCGTGAATTCTGGCCGAAACTTTTGTTCAAACCGGAACGTACAGGGATTTGTTT
>JAHBMJ010000874.1:0-26322 GCA_018398765.1 Chromera velia | reverse complement strand
TGCCTTCCTTCCTTCCTTCCTTCCTTCCTTCTTTCCTTCCTTCCTTCCTTCCTTCCTTCCTTCCTGCCTGCCTGCCTGCCTGCCTGCCTTCCTTCCTTCCTTCCTTCCTTCCTTCCTTCCTTCCTTCCTCTTCTTCCTTCCTTCCTTCCTTCCTTCCTTCCTTCCTTCCTTCTTTCCTTCCTTCCTTCCTTCCTTCCTTCCTTCCTTCCTGCCTGCCTGCCTGCATGCCTTCCTTCCTTCCTTCCTTCCTTCCTCTTCTTCCTTCCTTCCTTCCTTCTTTCCTTCCTTCTTTCCTTCCTTCCTTCCTTCCTTCCTGCCTGCCTGCCTGCCTGCCTGCCTGCCTTCCTGCCTTCCTTCCTTCCTTCCTTCCTCTTCTTCCTTCCTTCCTTCCTTCCTTCCTTCCTTCTTTCCTTCCTTCCTTCCTTCCTGCCTGCCTGCCTGCCTGCCTTCCTTCCTTCCTTCCTTCCTTTTCTTCCTTCCTTCTTTCCTTCCTTCCTTCCTTCCTTCTTTCCTTCCTTCCTTCCTTCCTTCTATCCTTCCTTCCTTCCTTCCTCCCTCCCTCCCTCCCTCCCTCCCTTCCTTCCTTCCTTCCTTCCTTCCTTCCTTCAGTCATTCATTCATTCCTTTCTTTCTTTTTCACTACCTTTCCTGCTTCCTTCCTACCGTCCGTCCTTCCTTCGTTGTTTCCAGCTGCCGTCTTCACCGAAGGAACTCCACTGTCTCCTTGAACGATCTGACTTGCTCATCGACTTACATCGAGATGGGCAGAGGGCATCCCGTCAATTGAAGACGTCCCGGGGCTGTCTGCGCAGTCAGATCTGCCGGTGTAGAAGGGGATGGAAATGGTAGACCCTGCACATACAAACACACACACACACACACGACAATCTCCATGCAGATACATGCACACAGAGGCGGATGAAGTGCCTCCCCAAGGCCGACAGGTGGCGCCTTCAGGCAGCCCAGACTTACTACAAACAGGAAAGAAATTTATTTCAAGTAGGAAGGAAGGAAGCAAAGAAAGCAAGAAAGAAACGAAGAAAGCCAGCCAATCAACCAGCCAGCCAGCAAGACATACATACATACAGACAAGATAGAGACAAGGAAAAAAAGAGAGAGAACAAAAATCCAGAGATCATCAGAGCAGCTCGCCCGATGAGTTGGACAGGAGTTTATCAGGCGGCTTGGCAGGTCACTCATGCATTTTGACTCGGGCTTGTCACGTTCGTTTCCGAAAAAGAAGGGGCGGGCCACGTACTGGATTGGCAAATGTGTGCAACAAACGCACACAAAATTTCTGACCTGCGAGAAGCGCCGCATACTCGACAGCTACTTTCCCTGCGGGCAGAAAAAGGAACAACAAGACAGAGGAACGGTGCAGAACGTCGCCTATTTAGGTCAAAAAAGAGTTGGAAGGAAACCGACGAATTTTTGTCTTCAGGCTGCGGTCTCATGGCAATGAGGACACAGGAGAATCAGGAGAAGAGGAAGCGAGCAGGGAAAGAAAGAGCAGGCGAGAAGCTTAGACTGCTCGATCGACTTTCTGTCCACACCAATACGCACCCCCCCCCACCTGCAAGAGCCCACAAGTCAGCCCGAGACACCCCCTCATCGGCGAGACCCCTGTCGCTGTAGATCGTCTCCAAACTCGTTCGGGGCCCCGCAAGGCCTGCAGAGGGACAAGTGACCGAACGTGCAGCTGCATTTTTCACATGCAGTGAACCGAGCGGGTCTTGTTGCGAGCTCCTGCGATTCACATTCCTGCCGTTTAAACTCACTCACTCACTCACTCACTCACCCACTCACTCACTCACCCACTCACTCACTCACTCACTCACTCACTCACTCACTCAAGGGCGACTGTGTCGTCTGCGCTCTTCGTTCATCTGCGTGGAGTTGATGAGCTGCCCTTCATCTGTACGCCCCCCCACACTTCCTTCCTTCACGCTTTCAACCTGCCTGCTAGCCTGCCTGCCTGACTATCGTGCGACTGTTTCGGCTCTCTGGCCCCCTGTCCGTCTGTACTTCAGAGAGTGAGTCAGGCAGAAAGCGTGAGAGTTAGTTGATCAGTAAGACGGTGGGGTTCGAAACAACAGCAGCGCATCCGTCTGTCCTGATATCCCTCATTAGCAATGCAGCCAGTTCACCGATGTGTCTGGCCTTTTCCTTGCACCCACTCGCTCGCCCTCCGAACCACTCACCGGCATTATCGGGATCGTCAAGGTTCACACAGCCATCACAGCCCCCCACGCAGTCGTGGAAGGAGAGGCGAACGAGCTGAGGGATCAGTCGTCGTGTACTCCCTCCCTGTCGGGCGGCCCCTCCTCCCTTCCCGCCCTTTCCTCCCTTCCCCCCTTGCAATCGACGACCCGTCAGAGAGGCCTCTATTGCACTTTCAATGTCTGCACACACACACACACACACACACACACACACACACACACATACATACATACATACATACACACACACACACACACACACACACACACATACAAACACACACACACACACACACACACACACACACACACACATGCACTCACAGAAACTCGCAGACTCGCACGCAGTACAAATATCCACATGCAGTGAGCTTGTGATGCGTGCTCACTTCCCATTTGGCAAAACACATACAACACACACAGACTCAGACGATGAATATCGATACACAGCAGAAATAGTAGCCCAGACAAAGTTTCTCTCTCCCTCTTCGCCGGCTGTACGACGTAGGGACTGAGTTTTGTCATTCTTCCAACACAGTCGGTCAACATTCAGTCAGTCAAGCCGACAGGGAAGCCTCCAACCAGCTACCCAACTAAGGAAAGACAGGCGCACAGACACACAGACAGAAATGCAAACGAACGTCATGCATTCCTGTTGCGAACCACGTACATACATACACCAGTCCGTTTGTGGCATTCAGCAGATGGTTGGACGGAGAGTGGGACACACAGGGAACAGGAGAAGCGGAAACACAGACCGAGCAGTACGTCTGCATCATGCCAGCGGGGTGGGAAATGAGTACACCCCAAGCAGATGAGGACAAAAAGATTTACTGACAAATGAACGGTCGGTTTCTTTACAGAGAAGGAATGCGAGGGCACGTCGATTCGCACTGCCATGTATATGGCTGAACCCTTAGAGCCCTAATGTGGCAGGGAGGTGGCGACCGCCGTCTCAGGAGGATCAGGTGATCTTCATTGAAAAGTTATTAAAAGCATGTTGCAGGAGCAATGTGAGCCGCACAACACATGCAAGGGCATCCAGGTATGGATTCGTGTTTCATATACCACTGTGCCTTTCTTGCAAGAATCAACGAACGCGCACCCATACTCGGAGAATGTTTTATGGACAGTCAGCTGTACAGGAACAGCCTGTTATATAGGCATACTCACCGCTGATGCAGTTGTTGGCAAGGTCAGTCGTCCACCCTGCTGACGCTTTTTGAAATGCAAGCGCGCAAGCACAGAGTAGGGCCAGCACGAATCCCATGTTGTGTTCTTTCCTATCTGCACTGCCGTCGGTCTCTTATCGCTCTTTCTTGCGTCTGCACACCCTCTCTACCTATAGTTTCGACGTTGCTGTCATTGAAATGAAATTAAGGCGGAGCCCGGTGCACCGGGTGCAACAGATCCAAATCGATCGTGCACTGCTGATGCATGTGTCAGCGATTGTGTCAGCGTGCTCCGTGCGAACGACGGTCCCGCAAAGTATGGTCCCGGAAAGCGAAACCCTTTACTATTGGTGCATGCCGGGGCCCATGACACCGCCGGTACCGGGGTCCACCCAAACTTCCCGCGGGCCACGCGCGCGCCCCGCGGCGCGTGCAGCTTTCTTCTCGATCATGCAGCTAGTGCTTGCACTCAAATCACCACAAAACATGCCAATTGTGTGATCCCTTTCTGCTAGATCACTTTTGAAGTCAGTATATTGCAGTCTTTTGACCGGTACATCTGGAACACGTGTTGAAGTTTGGTTGATGTAAGTGTTGAACGAGAGGTTCTGTGAAGAGCGTGCTCTGAACCGGATTGCTTGCAAGTCTTCTTTCCTCTGAAGTCTGGGAGGTGGTGGACCGAAAGGCCCTCAGGGTGAAGTAACTTCGATTGATTCTCTTCCCTATCCTCTTACGGCAACTCGAAGGGCCGAAAGAGGAAAAGCAAGTTCCTGTCTGTGTGTGTGTGTGTCACTCTATTTGTCCACCAAAGACCAAAAGGAGAGGACAAACATGATGGAGACGTACGCTCACAACCATCATCATCACCACCACCGACCCATGAATCGTCATGATCAGTGAGCCGCTCTCCCCTTTCTCTTCCTTGTCTCTCGTCTTGTGTCTATTTCTTTCCTGGCCTCACCTGTCTCCCAGTGTTTCGGCTTTCCTTCTGTGTTTTGGGGCCTAGTTTTACTCTGTGTGGATGTTTGGATCTGCATGTGGTTGCCTTTCGAATCGAGGCCGCCACCGCCCTTGTTGTGTGTTCGCGCAGGTTCTACAAGACCCAGATGTGCCCCTATCTTCAGAAGGGCAACTGCCGCAAGCAGGAGGGCTGCACATTCGCTCATAGCAAAGAGTCAGTAACGCCGTCTCCGTTTTGTCCCCTTCTCCTTTTTCTTTTCGCAGTCTCTGTGGTAATCTGTCGCTCTCTCTGGGCGTTCATTAGGCTTCCACTCTCCTGCAGTTCTCGTGGGCTCTTTCTGCATCTATTCCAGTCTCTTTCCTTGGTGCACGCTCGGTCAACTGTCAGTTCCCCCGCATATCAGATCGGTTCAATTTCATCCATCCATCCATCCGTCAACTTCTCCCTCCCCGCCTGCGTGGTTGCAGAGAGTTGAGGCCCCTTCCGGATCTTGCGAAAACGAAAATCTGTCGGGACTTCCGACTCGGCAGGTGCCCGAACGGAAAAAACTGCAACTTTGCCCACGGTATGTGAAATCAATCAATGGTACTCTCTCAATTCCCCAATGGCATGTCTGATGCTCCCATTCGAAGTGAATCTATTCCACCGTGTGACCTTTGAAGATTGTGGTCGCTGTGCTGTGTGTATGTCTCCCTCGGACATGGATCCTTTGCCTCTGTATCTTCTTCTGTCCCGTGCTCTCACTCTCTTGTAGGTGTCGAGGAGCTGAAGGCAACCGACGACTACTACAAGACGACGATGTGCCGTTTCTGGGCGCAGGGTCTGTTGTTCCCCCTCTCTCTGTCTGTATTTTTTTCTTTCTCCGGCTCAACACTCCCGTCCCCCCTTCCTAAGTTCCCTCCGGGGATGCCTTCCTCCCTCCCTCCCTCCTTGCCTTCCTCTGTATGTGCGTGCATGTTTCTGTAGGTGTTTGCCAAGCTTGGTCTATTTTTGCTTGGAATGACATTTGGGGCACTCCCTGACTGATCCGTATAAAAAGTTATTCCGCATGCACGCACGATGCGTGTGTCTGCAGGGCTGGGGTGCGAGGAGGGGGCGCTGTGTCGCCACGCCCACGGGGACGCCGAGCTGCGGCCCCGTGCCTACCGCTGCTCGGAGAGGCAGAAGAGAGGCAGGGGGTTCGACAACACCAAAAAGGGCCCCCCTCCTCCTCCGGGCTCTGAGGACCCCGGCTCCACCACGCAGAAGCGGGGAGGAGAAGGGGGTGAGGGGTCCTCCAGCCCCTCAGGCAGCTCCGAAGGCACTCCAGGCGGTGGCGGAGGATTCGGCAATGTCTCCACAGTTCCATCCCGGAGAATTGGGCGAGCTGGCTCTGATGAGTCTCCCTATGGGGGTGTGCGTGCGTCCTCGGGGAGAGACACACACTCCGGAGGGGCTGAAGATGGTGGACATTGCAGCAAGACCACGAAGCTGGAGAGAATGAGGAGGCAGGTGGCAGAAGCTGCGGGGGACAAAAAGGGGAAAGCTCTTCAAGGTGGGAAGGAGGACGGGGCGAAGAAAAGTGCAACCACTTCTCTCTCTGTCTCTCTCTCGCTCTCTCCCTCCTTCCATCCTCCCTCTTGCGTCTTCTACATGTCCGCCCCTGTGTTCTTGAGTCAACGTACTGTGTCTTTTCTTTTCCATTTTCCACTTTCGGTTTAGAGACTGTCGACCAGATCTGGTGGCAAGTAGAGTCCAGAAAGAGGGAGGATGGCAAAGGAAGACAGACAGGAATCCGCAAGGCAAGAAACGTGATATTTTCCCTTCCTTCCTTCCTTCCTTCGTTCCCTCCCTTTCTTCCTTCCTTCCTTTTTTCCTTCCTTCCTTCCTTCCTTCCTTCCCTTCCTTTCTTCCTTTCTTCTTTGCTTCCTTTCTTCCTTCCTTTTTTCCTTCCTTTTTTCCTTCCTTTCTTCCTTCCTTCCGTCCTTCCTTCCCTTCATTCCCTTCCTTCCATTGGCACATGTGCATCTTCTCTCCCCCCCTGTCTCTCTCTCTCGCTCGCGAGTGCGCACTCGCTCGCTGTGTGGATGCAAACACGCGGTCTTCCTTGCCTGTGGTGACTCTCTTTCTCATGTGCGCGTTCTGCCTTCTCTTCTCTCTCTCTTGCTGCTGCAGTGAAGGTGCCGTCCACAGAGGGTGGAAGCCTCAGGAGGGAGGGCCGGGGGAACGGTACAGCGGATGCTGTCGGGACTGGGACGGGGGCTTTCGGTTCCCCTCGGTCGTCTGTCGCTGCTGTGGCCGTGCCTTCAGGAGGAGACGCTGCTGGCCTCGAGGCCGGCTCGAAAGAGGTCGATGCGAAGAAGCACATGATGAGCACCTACAGAACGTCCCCTTCTGCAAGCACAGTCTTCACCGCCAGTGCTTGCCTTCTGTCCGGTGGGAGGTCGGGGGACCTGAGGGCTCGTCTGGGAAGTGCCTCGAACGGTGCATGCGTCTCCGTCTCCGTCTCTTCAAGGGGCGAAGAGGAGGAAGAAGAGCCCGAAGAGGGGGAGGGCTCTGAGGAGAGCAACGGGAGAGGGTTGGACGGGGGGGTTGTTTCTGGGAAACAAAAAGAAAGGGCCTCGAGCCGTGTCCGATCTAAGTCTCTGGATTTCGTCTCGGGCCATCCCGAGCTACACGGAGGGGTCCCCAAACGTGCTTCCACCTTCGCGTACTTCGGATCCGAAGGGGAACAGGAAGAGGAGGAGAAGCAAACGGGAGGGAACACAGAGGAGGATGAGGAGGAGACGAAGCACTCAAAGCAGAAGACAAAAGAGGGCGACGCCGCGGCGCCCTCAGTCCCAACCCCCCCTCTTCTCGCCTTCGCAACTTCCAACACGGCCGCCGAAAACCCGGTGCCCCCCCCGATGGCTCAGACGACCCCTGACGCCGCCGCCGCAAATCTCCATTTCACCCCCTTTCCCTATGCCTTCCCGCTCGGCTGCTGGCCGATGAGCAACCCGACTGACGCCCCCCCTCTCGCGCTTTCCATGCCCTTCCCCCCTCCCGCCCCCTCCGGCATTTCGTTTGCGGAAGGTTTCGCCCTCGGAATGCCCTTCGAACATGAAGCCGGGGGGCAGGGTGGGGAGGGAGGCGCTGGGGGGATGAACCGATCCCAGTCGGACGTTTCTTCCGCCGCCGCCGCCGCCATCCAGCGACTCATCTCCTCCAGATCCCACGCTTCCGTTGGGACCGCCACACAGCCGCAACACCCCGGCCTCGTCGGACCCCCCGTGCCCGCTGGGAGCACAGTTCACGCGTTTGAGGATTCACTGGGCACGACCTGGTTCCCCCACCCGAGGGCGGCCCCTGGGGGGTCTGAAGGAACCCCCGGTGTGCCCCCCCCTCCTCCCCCCCCGCCGCCGCCGTTCCCGGCGACCCCGGACGCTGGAGCCCTGTCGGGTCTCGGCGGCCTGGGCGTCTCGGGGGGCCTGGCTCACCTGACGAGCATGGCGAGCGAGTGTAGCCACGGGACGGGTGTGAGCGTCAGCGGGGCGTTCGGTGGCTGGTTCCCGCAGTACACAGAGGAGGGTCGGTCGGTCGGTTTGTGCATGCATGGTCCTGTACTTGTCTTTTTTGGGTTTTTTGAAGTGAGTGGATAGAATGATACATCGGGGGAGCGGATGCGGAAAAGTAAGAGTGCGTGTGTGTGTGTGTGTGTACACGTGTGTGTGGATTGAGGGAGCCCCTCGAGGGATCCACATGATGCATGCATGAGTGGAGTGGAGTGACTCCAGAGATTCCACGAGCAGGTTGACCGTTTAAGTTGAGACACCAAGTCATCGGAAGGAACATTGGGTTTGCGATCTCCGTGCTGCTCTATTCATTCCCCCAAGGCTTTCTTACAAAGGGGGTCACTGTCGAATGGCTGGCTCTGACTTTCATTGGAGTCCTCTCCTCTCCTCTGATCAGATTATAATGGCATCCCCCCCCATCTTAATTATGACTTCTTCGCCGCTGATCCGTTTATCCCTCTGTCAACGCTTCCCGATTCCCTCCCTGCCTGCCTGCCTGCCTGCCTGCAGTTCTCAGGGCGGCGTCGACCAACGTAGTCTATGAGGACTGACGCGCCTTTCTTTCTGTGGCTTATTGACATCCCCAACAAACTGCACAGACACACAGACACGACCAGACCGGACGAGACGCCTGCTTGCCTGCGTGTTCTGCGAAGTGCTGCAGGGTGTTTGCTTGCTTGCCTTCCTTCTTTGCTGCTGCATGGTCTTCATTCAAGCGAGGTTGGAAGGAAAGCCGTAGTCGAACGAAGTAAGGGGGAAGGCTCGAATGTGTTCCAGCTCTTCCCCCCTGCCCTTCTACCCTATTTCCTTCTCCCCACCCCTCTTCCCTTTCTCCCCCTTCTCGTCTTTCTCGCTGATTCCCTGTTCATTTGGGTGGTGCTGACGGCGGAGAAGAACAAAAACTCTTTTCCTTTAGGACAGAAAGAAAGAAAGAAAAACGGAGGACGGACGGTAGGAAGCAAGAAAGACTGGAAGGAATGCCCTGTCGCCCGCTTTCTCTCTCTTCATACCCCAAAAATTACGTTGTCGGAATTCTCTATGTGTGGAGGCATGGCGGTGCCCATTCAGGAGGAAGTAAGCACACCACCGCGTGGGGCTGCAAGATAGCTCTAAACGAGAGAGATGTCGAGCGAAAAAAAAAACACATACAAAAAGGATCGGGAGGCACAGAAAAGAGAAAAATGAGCAACTAATTCTCTTCGCAGGGCGACCAAACAAAGGTAAACGGACAACGCTGAGAGGGTCCATGCAGAAGGGAGGGGGGGCATACTCGATAGATCCCCCTCCCTCCCTCAGAGGCATTTCCCTCCCTCCTCCAGACAGAAGGAAGCCAATCCCAATCATATCAGTCGAAGCAGATGATGTGCCTTCTGCATTTGTGTGTTCTTCAGTCTGTACAACGAAACAATGGAGAGGGGAAGGAACGAAAGACAGATCTTCGAAGGTTCGCCCAGCGGCCTTCCTGATGAACGAATAAGGTCCTTACTCGGGGTCTGTCAATCTGTGTGTGTTTGTTTGTGTCTGTCTTTCTTGTGCCCGTTGACCGACATGCGTGAGAATGGCGAAAAGATGCAGCCGGAAGAAAAATGGATTGGCTCAATGGAAAGAGAAGGAAAAGAAAAGAGAAGCAGCGCGGAGAAAGGTCCGCTGTTCGGTTGCGTGAGTGTGTAGGGAAGAGGGGCTGGAGGGAGGACAGCAAAAACAAGAAGGAAGGAAGGAAGGAAGGAAGCATGCAAGCAAGTCAAGCGAGGAAACAAAAAGACAATATGGGTGACAATGGCTTCATCTCCTCCCGCCGGAAAATGAAAAGCCTTCGACTTCTCTGTCTGCACGCATGCATGCGTGGAGGCATGAAGTTCTTCCAGTCCGTCTCTGTCTATCCGTCCGTGCGCTCACTTACCGTCTGTGTCATGCTGTCAGCCTTCCTATGGCTATTGCCTTGACTCTCTTTTCTGTTCTTTCTGCCCGTCTCTCTCCTCTCTTCACTCGTGTATGGGTGTGTGTCTTGCCTGTATGCTACGAAAAGACATGCGCACCTCTCTCAAAGTCAGTTACTCTCTTACCAGAAGATGCATGCCCATTTCTTCTTTGCTCTCTGTTTTCTCCTTTCTTCTGTTTCTTTCTTTTTCTTTCTTTCTTTCTTCCTTCCTTTCTTTCTTTCTTTCTTTCTTTCTGTCTGTCTGTCTGTCTGTTTGTCTTTTTTGCCTTCCTTCCTCCCTTCCTTCCTTTTCCAAGGGGCACTTCCCTCCGCCCAGCAGAACTATTCTGTCTCTACGTCCTTCTTTCTGGAAGAAGAGAAGAATAAATGTAAGAGAGTGAGGAAATGAATGGATAAATGTCAAAAGTGTGGGAGGATGAAAACTCTTACTCCTCTTTCTTTCCCCCACCCAAGCTGTGCATGCATGAATGCATCTATCTGGACGGAGAGAGAAGAAAAGCGGCAGGCATGTCTGTCTTTCTTTCTTGCAACCTGTCTCTTTAAATGAATGTTTGTCTTTCTACCCAACCCTCTTTTATTTCTATCAATAAATCTGTCGTGGAGAAATGAATCAACGGGTGCCTCCTTCCCTCCGTCTCTCCCAAAAAGACTCGATCGGCATACGCGATTTTCGGTCGCGTGCTGTTTTTATTCTTCACTTCTCTCCTCTTGTATGGAAGAAGGAAAATGTCATATGCGTCCATCCATCCGTTCTCTGGGCTCGCAAGAAACAAAGGCAAGGAGGCGGAGAAAGAGGAGAAGGCAAAAAAGAAACGCTCCCCCTAAACCTCATTCCGGCGATGTGCGCGGTTTGCCCCCTTCACCTATCTGGCTGAGAGTGTCTGTCATCTGCGAAGAGTGAGGAGAAACGGACGAGAAGAAAAATAGCACGAGATGAAAAAAGAAGCAACTGCTTTCTTTCTCGTAGTACTCGAGAGATCGACAGAAAGGGGCAGAAGTATCAGTCCAGCTGCCTTCCTATCTGAGGCGAAAAACCCGTCAACAATCCCTCCCTTCCTTCCTTCCTTCCTTCCTTTTCTTTTTCGTTTCGTTCACGGCTTCTTCGATAGATGCATTCGTATCACTTTCGGTTTTTTTCTTTCAATTAGGGCCTTCTGGT
Organism: Chromera velia; assembly: GCA_018398765.1. Taxonomy (NCBI): domain Eukaryota; family Chromeraceae; genus Chromera; species Chromera velia. Next base: position 15,336 of record JAHBMJ010000874.1, on the reverse strand, counting down.
CGTGGAGGTCTTCCTTCTTGCTTTTTCATCTCGGCTGGTGGCAGGTAATGCTCCCTTTCTCTTCTCTTTCTTTTCTGTAGTTAGTCACTTGAGTCTCTCATCTCATCCGGAGAAGGGTAGCGCGAACTCTGAGAGGGAATCAGAGAAGTTGTTTCTGGGGCTGAAAAGAAACGGAGAGTTGGGCATTTATGCAGTCAGTCCCGAAGGAGTAAAGGGAACATTTCTTTCTTTTCTTCCTTCCTGCTCAACTCAGCTTTGTTTTCCTTTGAGTGATGTTTTTCTCTCCTTTACAAGGGGTCTGCTTTATTGTGTGTCTTTGGGGGGCGGGTGATAAACGAGGAGTGCGCTGGGTGGGCAGTCGTGTGACGATCAAGCCGTAACGGTCGCCATGAGAAAATGTCCATGGGGCAGGAGAAGGGGGTCCGGGAAAGAGTCTTTCTTGGAAGTAGTCCGTTCGTTCACTTAGGTATTTGAACGTAGCAGCGTCTTATTTTCTTTCTTTTCTTTTCTGTGTGTCTTTGTTTCCCCTGAGTATGAGAAGGAGAAAGGAGACACGGGAGGCAAAAAGGGTAGGAAGAAGATGCAGTGAGTGAACCGAGGGAGGGAACAGGGGCAGGAAAGAGCGAGCGAAAATTCTCCATCTGGCTGGCTCTTTGAGGCACCCCCGCTTTCCCCTTTCCTTCTTTGTTGGACTCTTTCTCTCTTTGTTGCCTTCCTCTCACCCATTTCTTTTCTTCCATACGTTTTTTGTTTCTTTCCAGACGAAAGAGAAAGAAAAATAGTTTTCCCATGCAACCCCATGGAGAAACCTGCAGGCAACATCTTTCAGGCGATCAACTTAAAAAAAGAGAAGAGCAGAGTAGACGTGAACGAGAAGGGACATGGAAGCTGCACAAAGCATGCCGGGCAGCAATGCGAAAAGGAAAGCAGGGACCGACATTCCAGCAAAGACTGAAGCGAGTCTGGATGCTCTTTCTCTGTGAGTAACAAGACCACAAGAAAGGAACGTAGTGGAGAGGGTCCAAAGATGTTGCTTCCTTCCTTTCTTTCCCGATTCGTGGAAGGAAGAGAAGGCAGGTAAGAAAAACAATAAATAAAACAGATTGTTCCTGCAATGTCCGCCTGGGACGGCTGGGACTTCACCGCTTTACTTTCTTTCTTGCATTGACTGCATGCCAAATCTCCTCCATCGTAGGAAAGCTCCTAATATCGCTCTTTATTTTTCTTCTCTTCTTTGCTTTTCGGCAGTTGACCTCGTTTCTTTCCTTTCCTTTTCTTAGTCTTTGGATTTGCTTTTGAACTCACTTGATCGTTCCTTCATGGTTTGTCACTCAACCACTCCCTCACTCACTCACTCACTCACGTTCTTCATTCATTGACTCGCTGGCGCTCAGGCAGTGAGGTAGTTGTTCTTGAAGCCCAAGAAGAGAAGGGAAGGGAAGGGAAGGGAAAGAAATGCCTAGAAAAATGCCCAGATGGATGCGTGGCAAGGGGAGAGGGAAGGTGGGAGGGAGGAGGGGTATCTCTTTCAAATAATCAAATCCTGCGTCCTCCTCTCAAAGCAAACAGAACAGAAAAGAGGAAGGCAGGAAGAGCGAAAAAGTTCCGAAAGTAAAGCCTACAGGAGAGATGGAAAGTATTGAAGGGAGGAGAGATGACAAAAGAAGAGGAAAAACTTCAACGAAAGCAAAGCAAAAATCCAGATGCCGAAAACAAAAGTGAGCACTTTCAGGCTGCTAGGAACATCCGTCAGAGGGTTGTGTGTGTGTGTGTGTGTGTGTGTGTGTGTGTGTGCGACGGACATAAAGAAAGAAGACAGGAAGTTGATCTGTCAGGAAAGTGTGAATCAATCAATGCAGTAACGCTGGCAGATGCTACTTGGAGGGTACGACAAGCACACCCATCTAGCAGTCTTCATTCATGCCTGGCTGCCTGTTTGCTTTTCTTTCTTCTTTCTTTAGAAAACGAAACCTGGCCTGTTTACGTCTCTCTCTCTGCCTCTTTTCTCGGCATCCTCTCTGGAAAATCATCCTTTCTTTCCTCCTGTCTGCCTTCAGTCTCTATTCCTTCTCTCATTGCTTGTAATTAAAACTCTTTCCGTCCTCGTAGGAATGAGTGCGCTGTCTGCTGCGTCTTTTTTGATCTATTCGCTTGTAAATATTTCTATCACTATTTCTGTACGTCCTTGTGCATGATGCGTACCCGATAGGTGAATGAATGAATGAAGGGAATAAAGGGGGGCGGCGGAACAGTCAGACAAACCAGAGAGAGTACTGACGGACGGACAGTGTATGAATGAATGGTCTTTCACGAAAGGTCTCATCATCAGTCATTGAGGTGAGAGAGACATGTGGCCAAAAGTGACAACAAACTTACTTCGTTTATATATTCCCTCTCTTCAGCAGCAGAGACAGCACAGTACAATGCGGTAACGTGCGTAAAGATGAATGCATGGGCGGACAGGACAGCTTGATGGACTCTCTGTCTCTCTCTCTCCCTTTCTTCCTCCACGTCCCCCGCTCTCCCCCCCCTTTCCTTCTTTCCTCGTCTGATTCAGCCATGCGTGAATTTCTTCTTTCTTTTCATCTTTCCCTCTCTTCCTTGTGCATGTTGAAACGGGTGGTCAAGTATGGACTCAGTCAGGAAGGGAGAAAGAAAAAAAATGTTCTGCAAGGAGGGAACAAAGAGTGGAGCGAAGGGAAAAGGAGAACAGAGGGAGGGAGGGAGGGAGGGTGATAAAAGACAAAGGCCATCAACGGAGCGAAAGGGAGTGTTGCAGGTGAGCAGGGAGTGTTGCTGATGAGAAGACAAGCAGGGTCGAAGCAGCGGTTTGGTTTGCAGAGGGAGAAGTGGATGGATCGTCGATTAGACAGAGCGACGGGTTGCGGGTTGCGTGGTCTTTGCAGGCTGCCTGACTCGTTCTCTGTCTCTCTCTTTCTCTGTCTGTGTGTGGGTGTCTTGGACCTGCCCTTTGTTCCCTTTCTTTCTTTCTTTCTTTCTTTCTTTCTTTCTTTCCTTCCTTCCTTCCTTCCTTGCTTCCGTCCTTCCTTCCTTGCTTCCGTCCTTCCTTCCTTCCGTCCTTCCTTCCTTCCTTGCTTCCTTCTTTCTTTCTTTCTTTCCTTCCTTCCTTCCTTCCTTGCTTCCGTCCTTCCTTCCTTCCTTCCTTCCGTCCTTCCTTCCTTCCTTCTTTCTTTCTTTCTTTCTTTCTTTCTCCTTCTTTCTTTCCTTCCTTTCTTCCTTCGTTTCCTCCTGGATGTGAGCCCGGCTGGCGCAATGGACTGCACTGTCCGGTTGGTTTTTTCTCTGCTGCATGCGCGCTTTCTTGCAACACTGCCCTCCTTCCACGAAGCCGCCCTCTGTCTTGTCCTTCTGTCTGTTTATTTATCTATCTATCTGTTTATTCAACTGCCAAACAGTCCATCATCAGAGATGGTAATGTGACCGAATCAAGCATCGAAAGAACCAATCGGCACTCACATGTATTCATCCATTCATCCTGCATTCGTTGAAGAAGGTCAAAGGGTCAAGGTTCGTGTTTGTTGCATGCCCCTTTCTGTCTTTCCTTCCTGCCTGCTGGCCTGTCTGTCTGGTTGTCTGTAAAGTTCCCGAGGATGTTTCTCTACAATGTCTCTTTGAAAGTTCTCTCCGGTTCTCCGTCTGCTTGGTTTCCTTCAAGTTTCTCACTTCCCTTGCTTCTTCTTTTCTTCTCTCCTTCTGTTCTCTCACTAACAAATGGAAAGCTGGAGACAACAGCTTGCACTCAAGGGCACCAAAGAGAGAGGGAGAGAAGGAAAGAAACGAAACGCAGAAAGAAGACGGGCAGAGACTCTCTTCTCTTCTCTGTTCCTCCCTCGGGGGATCGGGGGAGGGGAGGGGTCTCTTTGTTCTCTCTCGAGCGTGAGTGACAGTCCGACTGCCTTCTCACGAGAGAGAGGGAGGGGGGGGGGGGGGGGGGGGGNGGGGGGGGGGGGCGGTGCGGAGACGGGAAGATTCCTCTCCTCTCCTCTCCTCGGCTCTCCTGAGTGAGTGAAGAACCGAGGGAGGGAGGGTTCCTTCCGACAGTAATTCTTCCCTTTGTTGCTTCTCCCTCGCTCCCTCCCTCCCGCCTGCCCCACTTCACTCCTTCCATCCTTCTGTCATTCTGCAAGCTGTGAATGCCAGAATGCCCAGCCCTCCTGCGTGCATAAGTACCCAAAAAGGAGAAGCATCTTCACAGAACAGGAGAAGACTCTCTGTGGTCACTCCTGTAAGAAAAAGACATGGGAGAGAGAGAGAAAGAGAAAAAACGACAGCAAACAGAAGAAACCGGAGAACAGAGAGAGAAAAGTGAGTGAAGGGGGTTGAAGGAGGTACTCATCCACTATCGGGACGTCTTGTCTGTCTGCCTGTCTGTTTGTCTGTCTGTCTCTTCCTGTCTTTTGCAAATGTTGCACGACAGACAAAGGTGACCTTGTCCGATCAAAAGACCGTGTCTGTCTGCTGACGCTGATAAGACATGTAGTGGTTTTCTTCCCTTTCTTTCCTGTCGTGTCTCGTCTGTTCATGCTTGCTTGAAAGAAGTCCTTGATTGATTTAATGGAGGGGGGGGTATCCATTCTGCAGTGCATTGCATGGGAAGGGAGGGAAAGGAATCAACAAACAGTCAATGCACGAAGGAAGGAAGGAATGTTTTGATGAATGGGTGGAGGGAAGGGAAGGGAAGAAGAGGGAAAGGGGCGGTGAATGGATGGATTTATGGAAGGGTCCTGATTGCATCTGCCCGTCAAATTGAGGCCTTCTGTCTGTTAGTCGGTCTCTGTCTGTCTGCATGCAAGCACTGCGGTGTAGCAAGAAAGTTGTGGAGTCGACCTACCTACACACCTGCGTCTTTCTTTTGATTTGACCAACTATTTACGGAGAATGAAGAAAAGAAAAGAGAAAGAAACCGGATGGATAGATCGGGTGGGTCGTTGCTGACTGAAATGAAACACCGACTGGCTGGCTGATTCAAGTGGTCGAAAAAGGGTCCACAAACGTCTTCGTTTGCGTCTGTCTTTTTGCCTGCATGTGTTTGTGTGTGTGGATCCGCCCACCTGCCTAAATGTCGTCTCTCACTCGAGTCGACGAGTTGAAGAGACCGGAGCAAAAGAGAAAAGAGAAGAGGACATCCGATAGGTGCGGGGGGGGACAAGAATTATGAAAGAGCAGACGAAAGAATAAGGAGGTGGGTGGCGTCAGACATGGGCTGAAGGCAGGAAGGAAGACGGGAATAAAAGGACCGGAACCGAAGGAAAAAAAGAGAAGCCAGCCAGTGAAAGAAGGAAACAGGACGAGAAAAGATCGGAGGATTGAAAGATCAGAGAGAAGGATCTGTCCAATTCCCCTTTTAAGTAGTGAATGAGGTCTTGTCTTGTCAGGTTTGTTTTCTCTTTTCTGTCTGTACGCTGCACGCAGGTACAGATTTGTAGTGCATTCGTCTGTTTCATCGTTGACTGCTTCTCTTGCCTTTACTTTGATGCTGCTGAAATGAAAGGCTGGCGCTTGAGATGGAGGGAAATCGGAGGAATGTTTTTTTACAGAGAGAGACCGGGTTGGGCGATGCGGACGGACGGAAGGAGAGAGACCGACCGATGCTGTTGATTGTCCACCGTTCGTCTCTCTGTCGGACCTCGGTGTTTTGCAGATAGCACGAGAACAAGAAAAGAAAGGCATGCATGGCTTTGTCGGCCTGTTCATGGATGAAGCAAGGGACGGGAAAGAAGAAAACCCGTTAGGTCTCCCTGCCTTCCTGTCTGTGTGTTTGTCTTTCTTTCTTGCTGTGAGTGTGATGTGATTCCCCTCTCTGATTACAGGAGCGGCTGCAAGGGCCTCTCTGCTTTCTTGTTGTGCTCTTTTATGATTCATTTAACGTACCTTCTTTCTTCCCCGTTTTCTTTCCATGCCTTCTTTTTTTGTCGGTGGAAGGGGTGGGGGTGAAACGTTCTTTACATAATGTTTCTTTCACTCACACTCTTCGCTGCAGCTGTTTGCTTGGCTGGAGGCTGTCTGTAAGTCAGGGCTCTGTCTGTCTGCTTGACGCCTCTTTTTTATAACACGGCCGGCCTGCTGATGCGGATTCTAATTTGGTTGGCAGGCGGGTGGATCGATGAGATTTCAGTTGAGAAGAGCCGACGGGGTACATTTCGCTATTTTTTTGTTTTTCTTTCGATCGATGATGTTTCTTTTCTTTGCCTCCGAGCGCAGTTTCTCGTCTGCCTGCATCTTTTTTGAACAAAACAATTGTAGGATATCAACGAAAGAAAGAGTCAGATGGACACCCTGGCTGCATTGTTTTAGCGGATGAAGAGGCAATGTCGCGACCAATGTATCGGTCCCGCAATCAATGAGACAGAAAGACGGAAAGACGGTGGGGGGGGTAAGAAGAAAGGAAAGGCGGAGGGAGAGAGAGAAAGAGAGAGTCTATTTGTGTTGGAAGGATTTAGAGGTCAGAGGAAGGAGTGGTCAGGAAAAGGAAAAATGGCGGACGGAAACGGAGGGGGGGGTGGGGCAGGGGGGGGACTGCACGTTTTTCGCGTGCGCTTTTGTCGCCCCTTGTTTGTCCTGACTTCCTCCCTAGCTCCCATGCAAGTCCTCCCTTTCTCTTCCTTCCTCTGGTTGCGTTGCTCTTTCTTGCAACGTCTTTCCTTCCTCAGATCTGCTCCTCTCCTCTCCTCTCCTCTGTCTTTTCTCTGGTCTCTTCCCTTTTCAAGGCCTTTACGGGGTTCCCTTGAGAGCGCTATACGTTTCTGTAAATAAGAACTGGGAGGCAAAACGCATTCTATCCCTTCTTGCATCCGATCAAAATCTGACAGACAGAGAGACCAGAAAGAAGATCAAAAGAGGAAGGGACGGCCAGGTTTGATCGATTGAATGAATCATTTGGTTGCCGGCTGCTAGTGCCTCCCTGCCTGCCTGCCTGCCTGCCTGACTGCCTGCATATAAATTCTTGCACGTTGACCGACGAGCAGCAAAAGAGAAGGGAGAAAAACTCCGTGGGGGAGGTACTCAGAGGAGCGAAACGCAGAAAAAGGGGACGGAAAGATAGCCGAAGGACGAGAAGGTGTCACCAGACAGACACTAGCGTCTACGCACACATGCGCCCACGCACACACATGCACACGCGCACACAGTCAGACAAAAAAAGAGAGCAGAAGAGGAAGAAAGAGAGACGGAAAGGATTGATTCCACAGCAGAACGGAGAGATGAGTTGTCGTCTGTCATTCTCTTCCTGCCTCCCTCCCTCCCCCCACGTGCTTCCTTGTTGTGGATTTGCCTTGCTTTCCCCTTCTTGTCTGCCTTGTCTGCTTTACAGCATTCCTTCGTTTCTATTTGAAATGCAAAGCTGCCGTTGCGGTTGAAATCATGCAGAGTAACCGACTGCGCTGAAATGTCAGACGTCTGCATGTGCGTAAAACGATTGGCGCATCATACATGAATGATGCGGCCTTGGAAAGGAAAGGAAAGAAAAGGAACGACGTGCCGATACAGCTTTGTTCGTTCGTGCCCAGACACAAATTTTAAGTGAGTAAATGAGTGAATGAATGATCGACCAGAAGAAAGGAAAGGAAAACAGACAGAAAGACAGCCGGAAAGAACGAAAGAAAGAGAGCACCGGGCTTGAAGTTCTTGATCGACCCAAGCAAGCGCACCGACGGACGGGCCGAGACGGTCGTTGTGTGCTCCTATGTATCCTCTACTCGTTGGCGTTCGCCTTCCCTGTCAAGTTCGTGTATTGATTTCATTCATTCATCTGTTCACCTGATCTGCTGGGAGAGGGCTCTAGAGGGGATTAAGGGGGTGGAAGGAAGGGAGGGAGAAAGGAAGGAAGGAAGGATCAATCCATCGATCGATGGATCCATGCGGCCGGGACATGCAGAAATAAATATGTTTGTTTCCCCCCCTCTCTCTCTCTGGGCCTGTGAAAGAAATCTTTGAAGGAAGCAGAACAGTTCTTCTGTTCTTCATGAGGGGAGAAGGAGGAAGCAGAGGCATTCGATTCTTTTTTGTTGTCTCGGCTCAGCGTTGACATGCAGAGAAGACGTCTGGGTGTTGTTGTTCTCTTCTCGCTTCGGCCGGCCGTTGCATTCATTCATTCGGTTGTTGGATTTCCTTCCGCCGAAGGAGCCGGACAGACTGTGCGTCCTTCAAAACCTGCACTGGTAGTCCTTTAACACAAACAGGGGGGGGGACGGGATGACACCCCTGTCGCTCACAACATTTTGACTTACACGAGGAAGGGACATGTGGAGGGCGTCCACCTCCATGAAGGCGACGTGAGTGAGGACAGCTTCCAAGGGATTGATTGAGCGAGGAGGTAATCATGCATAGAGGAAAAACAGAAGGGAGGAGTCTAGCCGCACGTTTCTTTTCATGAAAGAAGGAAGAGAGCCTGAGCAGTTTGTTTGATCGAGCCTCTTTCTTCTCTTCTTTCGCCCCGCACTGGCCGGAGTGAGTGCGTAAATGGGAGAGCAAGCGAACAGAGAGAGGGGCGGTGCTTTTATGTTTTTCTCGGAGCCATAAGAAAGAGGGGGGGGAGCTTTTATGTTTTTCTCGGAGCCATGTTAGCAAATATGCTGACTTCCTTCCAGCAAGCGAAGTGAGATGTGGCTGTAGTGATGAATGCCTGAGAGTCCCTTCAGGCAGACATCATTTTTTTTAATCCCTGAGGAGGATGGATTTCCGTTCTTTTTTTTTCTCTTTGCGTCACAGAGTGGTCGGTGAGATCGGGCTGCATGCAACGTGAAGCCTCTCTGTCTTCTTATCCTTTGGGTTTTGGGTGGACGGACGGTGGCATGCAGTCTCCCTTCTTCCAGCAGACACGCAAGAAGACGGGTATGCACTGAGAGGACTCAGTTGAATGTCCCAATGATCGACCGATCTCTCATGACCTGCATAGGAGGAGGAACCTTCCTGCCTTCCTAGCTGCCTGCATTATGTATACGGAAGGAAGGAAGGAAGGAAGGAATCGGACAGATAGATCCTTGCTTTCAGAATAATGGATCTGACCAGCTGTCTGCATGATAGAAGGATGTAGGTCATCCAGGCTTGATTTTCGACTTATGTGAATTCTTGCCTCCTCTATTCTGCTTCACGTCCCTCCCCTAGCTGCCGGCATACCTTCCTTCCCTGCCTTCGTTTTGAAAGGGTTGTCTGTCTGTCTGTCTTCCTTCTTGGAGAGAAGAAGCCATGGATGTCTGTCTCAATCTCTGAAAGTATGTTGTCTGTCCTGCGTGGGGTCCGAGAGTGCACGTGCAAGTATTATCTGGTGGTGCATGCATGCATGGCGTGAGTACCTATTTATTGAGGCATGCCAGCAGCAGAATTCCTTCCCCCGCTGGTGTCGTCTGAAGGCGGGGGTGTTGAGAGGAAGAGGTGCGCAAATGGCTCGGCAGTCCTGAAATCTATCTGTCTTTCTGTCTTTCATTACGGTCGGTTGGCAGATTCGTTGGTCCGCTGGTTGGCTTGCTTGCTGCATGAAAGGAAGGAACAAGGAGGCATGCGCATCCATCCATCCATCCATCTAGAGCCATGCATACTGATGGAGGGAGGTTAATCGAGAGATGTCGGTAAGTCACCGTAGCGGGCGGCAGTGATGGGTCAATCCAAGCTGTGCTGCATCCAATGTGGATCTGCGCCAGACCCCAGATGGTTGGCTCTTTCTCTCTCTGTCTCTCTGTCTCTCTCTGTGTGTGTGTGTGTGTGTGTGTGTGTGTGTGCATGTGTGTGAGTGTGTGTGGAATGGAGGACAGAAGAGCCCGGGAGGGGGAACCGCGTGAATGTGGGAGGAAGAAAAAGTAGGAGATTTCGAGCAGTGAAGCGGTGTGTTCATCATGTGGTTCATTGTTCACGATTCCTTTGATGCTTTGTGGTGAGTGCCTTTCACACTTTACTGCCAGGCATTGCCAGCGCGCATTATTCTTTTAGTTTGCGCCTGCATGTTTGCTATGGCAACTGTGGCTTCTGCTGCTAAGTTCTGCATGGTGGCTCAGTGAGTATCAGTGAGTAATAAGTCTTTTTTCAAAAAATGTAACAAACTAAGTAACAACTTGAATACATTGCACGACACGGTAACAGTTAACTCAGACGGAATTGCCAGTATACCGCTGAGGGGGTGGTCTTTTGCATGTATGCAGGTTTTGTCTTCTTCAAGCCCATCAATCATGATTATGCAATGCCCCAGTGGGGCCTAGGTCGAAGGATTGAATCTATATGCAGGAAATACTAGGATGGCCAGCTAGAGCCTATATATATACGGTCACCGGCTTTAACCTCATACATCATCATCATCATACGTTGTAATAAGGTTCATTGTTTTTTATAGACTGTTTTACTCCTAGGACCTAGGTGTGATGTGTAAAGTTATTCTTATAGTAAAGTCTGACCACAGACTTTAAAACTTTTTTTGTTTAAAAACTTTAAGAATAAAAAGTTTCAATATATTAATTTGTTGTTTATGATTGTTTACCCTTTTAAAACATTTTTCAAGGCATATGACAAAAAAATTTCAAGATGCGTTTCAAAAGTTATAATTTAGATTCAAAAAAATTTTAGAGTCTACAGACTGAAACCAAACTTCTAGCCAGACTTTAAAATTTATTTTATTTTAAAACTTTACATATCATACCTAGTTTTGCTCACAAATCATTTTTTATTATTACTCTATTACTAGCTCTATTATGAAGGTATAAATAGCTAGGTCCTGCACTCCATAAAAAAAAAAAGAAGAAGAAGAAAAAAAGAAAGTTTCCGATCTTTTTTTTCTTTTTTTATTTATCAAGTTAATATCAGCCAAAACACATATGGTAACATATATGGTTTTTAAGTATTTTTACACAATTTTAACATTCTATACAACACTTTTGCAACACTTGAACAACATGCAGTTGTTTGCCTGTTGATTATCATAATAAATAAAAAACAAATCCATAAAAAAAAAATCCGATCTTTTATTTTTTTTTATGTAGTACAGGGCCTAGATAAATAGAAAGCTGAACCTTAGGGGGGGCATTGACTTAAAGTTTGTTCCTAGCATCTGGCCTATGCGTCTTTTGTCTCTTCCTTCTGTCCTGGTTACTGCTCTCACTGCTAGCTCTCTCTCTCATGCGACCTTATACTTGACGCTCTTCCATCCGAATGCCTTCTTCGGCATTTGCTAAGTACTTCCTATTTCTCAGGTATGACCAGCGCACTGCCTACTCCTCCTTCCTCCCAGCCCTCCCCCTGCACTCCTCTGATTCCCCGAATGTACGCGCTTACCGCTTTTAGGTGGGCAATCAACAGTCAGGCTCAGATCTGGCCGCACGTCTTACTTACGTGTTGCCCCCATTTCTGACTCAATCACTCTGCCACCCTCTTCAAGAACATCTTAGCCTCCCCCTCCATCGTCCCATCGACCGCACTCACGAGTGGGATAAAGTCGCACCCTCTGTCTGCACTTGCCTGCCCATGTTTCCTCTTTTTTTCTTCTGCTGCTACTTTGATGGCTTGAGTCCAGGTCACCTTCTCCCTCAAGGCGGCGTGTGGGTTTATCACCCTGATATTAAAAATTGCCAGCCTCTGTGGAGCATAGACCCCCTGGACTTGGAAGTCCCCCCTTAGTGCCGGACATCTTTGCACCTCCCTTTCCTCCTTAATGATCGGCTCCTTTGCGTGAACCGCTCCTACGGGGTATGCTTCCGCTGCTAGACTCTGAGTCACCCATGTACGGTTGACTTCGTCATGTTGCAGCGTGGCCAGTCCCCCTATACCCCCAAGAAGCCTTCCTATGACCCTATGGTCTGTCAATCAAACTCCGGGCTTTGGCGAAGGCGCCAGGGCTTTGACAATAGAAAGTTTATTCTTTCTAGTATGCAACATCATCAAGGTTCTGGCGACAGAAAGCTAATTCTTTCTAGTATGGAACATACCTCCAGTCCATTGTAGCTTAAAAAATATTATAACCTAATTTAATCTAGTTTAACCTTGTTTTAAAATATTTTAATACTCTCTTATAGTATCTGCTATAATCAACTTAAAGATTTAAAATAACAACAACAAAAAAATATCGATTTTAATTAGTTTGAATCTGTTAGTCTTAGTCAGTCTTCATTTAGGAATTCTAGATCTACGGACTCTGCGTGCAGTAGCCTAAGGGCGATAGTCATCGTCATCATTATTAGACTCTGTAGCCCCCCCTCCTTCGCTACCACTATATTCACTTGTCGCCCGGGCAAACAAACTTTAAGTAGCCTTTGCTTTCGCCTTACTTTTTGCCTTAGCCTTTGCTTTTGCTTTCGCTTTTCCTTTTGCTTGTACTCTTTGTCCTCTTGCTTGACACCTTTCATGCCATCGAACCTCCACCTCCACAGCTTCTTCAATCAATTGGCTAACATCCCCAGTTACAGATTCAGCAGATGAATTAGAAGCTGCAGCAGGAGGTGCACTGGCGCAAACGATTGTGTGCGCTGGTGTACCAATTTTCGACTTGAAGGGCTCATGCTCTGTCGTCAGGGCCCATAATTCTCTGGTTTCATTGAAAACTTCAAAGGCTAGAGCCCTTCGAACCTCGCTCAACCCTCCACCTGCATGAGCAGAAAGACATCTTACTTTTAGCTCCTTCTTCATCTCTCTTTTTGTGAGAGCCTGCAGCCCCTGTCTCCGAACGTTTTCCTTTTGTCTGGCTGTCAGCTCTCTCCAAATTTTCAATGTTTGAAAGTAAAGTGAAAGAGGGAAAGAATGAATTTTCATGCCCTCCCCACCTGCATCTCTCTCAAGGCCAGTACTGTGTAACATCGACCTTCTTCATTGAACAAGACACGGCAGCCAATGTCACACAGAGGAATCAAAAGGTACAAAAGAGTTTGAAGAAAGTTAGAGAAGAAGACTCTTCCCTCCCCTAAGGTCAAAAAAAATCGATACAACTGCATAGGCACGGTCAACATCCTCCTTTACAAATGACTAATATACAAAGTACTTCCCTATTGATTTATTTGCATAAAACGTGAGTTGTTCAGTATACACAAACACACAAGATACGGTGGCTTGCTCAAAAGAAGGAAGCACTCTGTCAGATCTGCCTTCCTCTCTTAAAGGCTCCCCATCAAAAGTGAAACGGAGAAGCTGATACACATCGCCCTTCCAGTATCCCTTTCGGGATGCATCATCTCGGTGAATCGCTGCCTGTCTGGTCGAGCTACAAAAACGATGACGGCCTGCTGCCGCCATGTCTTTCGATGTTGTTGGCATAACTTTATTCACTGCAGCTTTTGTAATCGTTGCAAGGTGCCTTCCATCATCCCTAAACACCTCAAGCAAATTGGTGAACCACGCTTAGATAAGTTTCATATCCTTCTTCTCCTTCAAGCACTTCACAAGGCAGTCCACCTTCTTGTCATCTGTTAGGTCTGACTCAGCCCTCTATATGAGGACAGCAACATCCGACCGATTTCTGATCGGCCTTTCCGCCGTCTCCTTAGAGCTTCCTGGTTTGTTCGAGAAGATGAGGGGCTTGTTAGGTTTGTTGGGCTTGTCGGGCTTCGGCTTTTTTGGGGCTCCCTACGCTGCAAACAAGACAAAAGAGACAAAGGTAATAGAAGAGTCAGATCTACAGTTATGCAGTCCGAGACAGTGCGTGAAGAAAAGTTGAGAACACTGACCACGGATGCAGTTTTTTGACATGCATGCATGCAGAACGATTGAGTTAGCCAATAAAAAAGAAACGGACCCATCCAGTTGGCCATCAATCCCCGCGATGCTCCAGAAGGCTTAGGAGGACTCTTCTCTCACGCAGAGGGGGGAGCAGTCCGTTTCTGAGACTGCGTGTCAGCCTCCTACACTGGGGGCGCCTTTTGCAGAGGTTCCGCCTTCCGTGAGCCCCTTCTAAGCCGCTTCAAAAGAAAAGTCTTCAATTCGTCGGCCTGTTGAACATGTTGAAGCTTCAGAGCTTTAAATTCCTTTTGGGGTTCAAAGTACTTCTCAATGTGCTCTCAGACTGTGTATTCCACCCCCAACGTCTTCAGAAAGAACTCTGAAACTGACTCCGCAAGGGCCGCATCTTCAAGGAAGTCTAACACAGCGATTCACAAACGAGTGTCAAAAGGCAGGCTGCATATTTTGGGAAACGAAAAGTACACAGACATGGTCAGATCGAATTCGCCAGCCTAAAGGTAGGTGCTAACCATAGCGGACCGACATACAGTAACAAGCCAGAAGACCAAGATGTTTTTCAGACAGCTTTTGCACCTTTGTGCATGCATGCACTAATACGTATAACTGCAAAAGCCACATATAGGCTTTGGGGCGGTACGGTCGGGCTTTGGTAGGCCCGCGCCTTCGGTGTGGTCGGGCTTTGACAGGCCTGTACCTTTGGAGTGGTCGGGCTTTGGCAGGCCCACGCCTTCGGCGCGGTTGGGCTTTGACAGACCCGCGTCTTCGGCACGGTCGGGCTTTGACAGACCCGTGCCTTCGGCGCGGTCGGGCTTTGGTAGCGAAGGCATCCGGGCTTTGACGGCTGCTCCGGATCAACCATAGGAAGCCTTCTTAGGGGTATCCCCCTACTGGGCAGTTAAGGGCGTGTTGCAGACTCCACCTTCCCCAACATCCCTCACATCTGCTCTTCTCACCCCCTACCGTCCCCTGATATCAGATTGTCATCGCATCCCGGAATTCGTCTGGGCTGAGATTCATTCTGTGTTCCTTCAGGGGGGTGGCCGTCAACCATCCTGACTGTCTTTTTTCTTTTGACTGCCTGACTTCCTCACACTGGTCCTCACTAGCTGCCTGCCCTGACTGGCTACCTAACCTCTCCCACTCCTTCTCTACTGCTTCTTTTACTGCTTCTTTGTGGGTTGCCCTCGCCTTCTGCCCCCTCTTTACGTGCTTGTCTGCATCTATGTCCTCTTCGCGAAGGATGGCCTCTATGATCGCTTCACTGGCTGCGGCTGAGGCCTTGTAGTCCCTGTCTGCTGTTTCGGTGGGTTTGGGGATGCCTAGACCTAGCAGTCGGACCGGGAGGGTGGCAATGTCTCTCAGCCACACGTCATGCTGGGTGGGGGGCCCTCCGTTCCGTCGTCCTTTCATCAGGGCGGGGATGAGGCGGTCTCTGATCGTGCTAGCTGATCGTGCCTTCCAGCTACCCTATCTGTCCCCCCGCACCCGAATTAAAGCGTATATAGCTGGAGGGCACTTACAAAACTCTACTAACTGGGAGCCATGCACCTTGCGCGCGCACATGCGGCTATGTCTATATAGTCGGCCATATGGTCGGCCATGTCTATATATGCCCTGGCCCTTGAATTGTGACCAAATGGGCGTATACCACCCTGACGTACCTATAGACAA
>JAHBMJ010000873.1:0-20472 GCA_018398765.1 Chromera velia | reverse complement strand
ACACACACACACACACACACACACACACACACACACACACACACACACAACGGAGACTCACGAACTTACCTCATCTCCTCTTGATTGATCACGGGATGTCGGCAGATTGGACACCCAGCAGCCCTGTCTGCATCCATCCATCCATCCATGCATGTATGTATGCATGTATGCATGCATGTATCGATCTGCATGGGCCTCCCCGCTATCTTCGGATCATCTGACGCCCTCCCAAAGAACACAAAGAAAGAAAGAGAAAAAAACCAAGAGACCTACCCTCTCACTCACTCACTCACTCATCTGCCTGTTCATTTCATCCCCTGCAGGACCCTCCATGCACCCACCCACCTACCTACCTGTGTTCACCCAGCTACGGATGCAGTGGGAGTGAAAGGCATGGTTGCATCGAAGCAGGAGAGGCTGCCCGACACTTGAAGTCGTTGCAGCCGTAGAGGAAGAAGAGGAAGAGTCACCCTCGGACGCTGCTGAGAACACGCCCATTTCCTGCAAAAATAAAACAAACCAGAGAAAATATTGCAGTCCAAACAAACAGGTGGGCACAGAGAGAGGGAGATAAAAGAAGAAAAGGACCACTTTGATTTCTCACGCACCAACTACAGGAAACATTTTTTGCAGTCTTCTTTGACTGCATGCTCCCTTCAATGCACAAGGCCCCATGATTTGAAACCATCGCGCGGGATCCGAGGGGACCGGGAAGAGCAATCACACACACGCACAAACACACACACACAAAAAAGAGAGAGAGAGAGAGAGAGAGAGACCACCCAAAACCTCCGCCCCTCCCTTTCCCCCGCCCCCCCCAAAACTCGTTCTTTCTCTCTCTCTTTTTGTATGCATACACATTTTTTTTCGACAAACGCGACAGGAAAGAGGGGACAGAGGCACAGACGGCAGAAGGAAGTAGAGAATGATACAAAGAAAGAAAGAAAGAAAGAAAGACAGAAAGAAAGAAAGAAAGAAAGAAAGAATGAATGAAAGAAAGAAAGAAAGAGATGAAGACGGTGAGAGAGAAAAGAAAAGGAGAAAACAGGACTGCCCGACCTCTCGACAAATCACACACAAGGGCTGCTCAGACAGAACGTGAAGCGGCGCCTTCGGAAGTCTGCAGGAAAATTGTGACGAAAAACCATGGAGGCACAAAAACAAAAGTGCAGCCAAAGCGGAGTACACACAAGGAGGCACAACGAAAAAAAAAGAAGAACACGTTGCTACGAGCGGTCTGTTGAGGGAAAAGAAACGAACATCATGCAATAGTGAAACAAAACACCATTGCAACCAATTGTGTGGAATCTTTCCCACGGGCCTGCCTGCCTACCTTGTTTCCAAATACTCCTTGGCACGTCTGTGCGATCGGATGCTCAGGACCTGCAACGAATCAAGGGAAGGGAGAGGCGGCATACACGTGGAGTACGTAGGGGGGTGGGACAGAAAGGCACAACGGGTGGATTGAAGAGGGGAGGGAGAGGGAGTGAGGGAGGGAGAGGAAGGAAGGGAGAGGGAGAGAGACTCACGTGATTGACACCCTTCCAGACTAAGAGGAGCAGCCGTCCTGCAGTCACACCGTGAAGGGAAGGAAAAAGGGGAGGAAGAAAGCGGGGGTCGATTGGGGCCTCTTACTGCGGGATTTTTCCCCCTGCCTCCTTTCCTTCTGTGCTCTCAGGTGCCTTGTGCCTGTCTGTCCATGCTTAATTCTGCTGCCTCGAACGCATGAATGGAGAACAAAGAGAGTGAGAGGACACCCACAGCATCCTCCTCCTCCCCCTCCTCTGAGGCAAAGTGAACACTTGGTCTCTGTCTCTCTGTGTCGGTCACAAAGGCTGCGAGAGGCCATGCAGAGAGAGAACATCCTTCCTCTTTCTTCCCTGCTCTCCCTCCCTCCCACCTTCAATGGCAAGCACAACTACTCCAAATAAGCGGGGCATGTCGGCAAGAAGCAGGATGTCCTGAACTGCAGGAATGCAGCCATGCGCACATTCATTGAAGTAGGAAACAAAGAAAATTTGACTGAAAAAAGGAATGAGCAGAAAGGGAAACAAGAGTGGACGAACGAATCAACGAAAGCCATCAGTAAGCGAGGGGACGGAAAGGGAGGCAGCAGACCAAGGCAGAAAGGTCAGGGAAGGCAGCGGATTTGTTCCCTTCACCATGA
The DNA here is from genome assembly GCA_018398765.1 of Chromera velia. Classification (NCBI taxonomy): domain Eukaryota; family Chromeraceae; genus Chromera; species Chromera velia. Next base: position 18,305 of record JAHBMJ010000873.1, on the reverse strand, counting down.
AGGGGGAGGCAAGGAAGGCAATCAAGAAACAGGAAGGCAAGGAAGGCATGCAGAGAGGGTGAAGTGAGGGAGGCAGGGAGGGAGGGAGGAGGACCCACTCCCTGTGAGCACACAGAAGCCAAGACCGGATACACTCTCCACGTAGAGGAGCGCCTCTTCCCTGCAAGGAGGGAGGGAGGGAGTATACGTCTGCCAGGTCCATTGAGACAGTCAGAAGGGGTGCATGGGGGAGAGCAAAGAAAAGCGAGGAGCCGACCACATGCATCAATTTCCCGCAAAGGATCGGTTCGCGTGATCAATCAACCGCAGATCGTGTGATGTACTGAATGAAACATACTGAGGGACGATGAGACACACAGATTGTTTCTTCAAATGCTCCTTTCTACGTAGAGCAAACAAAGAACATGAAGATCCCCCCCCCATCCTCCATTCGTCCATGCAGGGACATTCTTTTAAAAGACAATCAGTCCATCCATAAGTCTTACGCGTGTCCGTGCACATTCAGTCAGATAGACAGACAAGGCAGAGAAAGAGAGTGACTAGAAGAGATTTCAAGAATGAGAACGAACGTGTATAAGCTTTTTTTGATTTTCGTCACTTCTGTGCTTCGCGATTTGTTTCTTCTTTTAGCAATGACTCACTGACTGACTGACTGACTGACTGACTTCGCTCCTGGCTTGAGAACTCCAGAAAAGGCGAAGATCCCTTTAGTAGTGACCTCGAGTAAGTCAAGGAGGACAATCAAAACCTGCATGCCACGGTCAACGCGTAAGAACGTTGTGAAAGACGCCAAAAAAAAGGTCCTTTGTTTTCCACCAGGTCACACTACGTCAATCAGAGCAACCCAAGAAACTAATGCACCCACGCTTCTTCCACAATCGAGGCCTCTCTTTCTTTCTCTGTCTCTTTTGCCCTTTTCTTTTTGCCCTCCTGTCTGGTGTCCTCCATGAATATTTTTTTTCTTTCTGCTTTTGGCTCTTCTCTCTCCTCCTACCTTTGTGACGTGCCTCTCCTGACGAACGCGTGCATCGGCATGGAGGCGTGCATAGTCGCTGCCACCGTTATATCCCCCCTCACACAGGCATGCAGTAATCCCCTTCTCAACCCCCCCCCCCGCCCGCCCACACCTATGCAGTTTCCCTTCTCTGCTCTCTGGACCGTCTTCCTTCCGTCAAGGCATTCCTTCCCTCTTGGGCCCTTCAGGTCTTCTGACACGCTTTTGCTTTTTTTCTGATGCTTTGATCTGCATCTTGACTTCTCCAAACATTCGGCATGCCGGTCCTTTTTTTTTCTTCGTCCCCGATCTCTCTCTCTCTCTCTCGACCCTCTCCCACACACATCTATGCACATTCTCACATGTACGAGGTCACAAATTTTATTTATGCCTTGCTCCCAGCTCACCGACCTCTCTTCTGATAACGAACTTGAACGCTCGGGAGGGAACAGATCTGCAGGCAGACAGACAAAATGAAAAGATGAGTGCTAGGTACCCTGCCAATATGGCTGAAGAGAAAGGGGTGGATGAATCTGCGGGTGCACACACACACACACACACAGACAGAGAAAGAGAGAGAGAGAGAGAGAGAGGGAGAGAGAAGCGCATGCACAGATGTAAAGAGAAGACAAGGGGCGAACAAGAGATGAGCGAACGAGCGAAACGAAAGACCAATTCGAGCAAAGGAAACAAAACAAAGAAAGATTTCACTTTGGCTTCTGCTGATCTCGATTCTTCTGTTCTTTCCAGGAAGAAAAAGGAAGAGAGAGAAGAAATACATGCACACACACCAGACAACCTACCTACCTACCTTTCGACTTCAATCCCCAGGGGAGCGACCACAACCACCCACAAGATCCAGAAAGGAAGAGTCCATACGAGACATTCACTCGTCTGCACATCCATGTACACCCACACAGATCAAAGCGAGCGAGCAGAAAATGTACGTTCATGCCCATTGTTTGACTGCTGTACAACTGTTTTTACAATGCCGATGCACTGTTGTACGGCAAGAAGAAAAGGAAACTGGGCACAACACAACAGAAGACCGGACGACTAACTTACTGACTGAACAGCGAAAGAGCCCAGAGGTCATTCAACAAACGCTCTTTCTTCATTCCGAGATTTCTTCATAATTTTCAAGCAGCGAAACAGGGAAAAAGAGAGAGGAGGGGGATGAGCGATAGATAGAAAGAAACAAAAGTCTCCGGACGAACCAGAGAAGCAGAGAGACGGTTGAAGGTCGTCCAAAGAGAGGGCAGGGGGGTCTCTCTCTCTCTGTCCGCTGCCCCCTGGTTACCATCTTGTTGTCCCCGAATCCCCACGAATCGCTGCATCCATCCATTCATTTGAGTTCATTTACTCACTCTTCCACCCAATCATACTTATTTATCTGTTCAGGTCTTTGCTGGTTCTTTCCTTGACTGCCTTCAGGCTTGCCCTCCCCCCCCCCCCCCCTCTGTCAGTGGCCACTCCTTCAATTCACCTGCATGCCCAGACGACAAGTTCTGTCCACGCACACGCGCGTCGCGTCGAACACATGCCTCGTACCGATGCCGATTTCCTTTTCTTCCCCCCCGGCTAGCTGACCGGTTTCGCACGGACAGACGGGTACTGGCCTTTCCAAAGTCACCTCACGAAGGTCGACGCTTCCCCATTCATCAATGCATACGTGTTTTTACCCACCCATACAGATCCATGCTCATACACATACGGAACGGATTCGTATGCAAGGGGTCTTCCCATTAAGCAATGCTTTCACACATGATAGCCGCATATCCATGCACATCCATCTGCAGGCTAACCCATTCACCCTTTCATGCAAAGAGCCAGCCCATGCAGACAGGCACACAGCCAACCAGCCAGCCAGACAGACAGAAAAGCAGACTGATCGACCTGCACCCGAATCCAGCGTCTACTCAAGTGAGTGCCCAGATCGCACACACACACGCGGACCATACCGCTGCCGCCGTTGGCAAGCGACCTCGACGTAGGGCGATTGACGCGGTCTGCTTGCAGACAGAAGGTGATGAAGTCATGCATGCAGACTTTATTGGGTTCGTTCATGAGGAAGGAATTCATAGACTAGAAGCGAAAGGAGGTGTCGGAAATGAAACCTACAGTCTGTTCAAATGGATGAATGTGAAGAACCGTTCGCACTTGATGAATTGAAAAATGAAACCGGCGATAATTCAATGATGGAAAACAACAAACAAATGTATGAAGAGAGGGAGAGAGAGAGAACGAAAAAAAAAAGAAAGAAAGAAAGAAAGAACGCTTCACTCATGCAGGCTACAGGTTGGCAGTCAGCCGTCACGTCTTGTTTCTTTCGAGCGTTGCGTCCCTTTAGTCTGATTTTTTGTTTTCGTTTTTTCGTTCTGTGAAAGTCTTCTTTTGGTGGTGCAGTATGTCGGTGGGAAGGGGGGGGGGCAACGACGAACAAGGCACCCGCAGTCCGCAGTCGTATCTGTTTTTCTGCTTCTGCTTCCCCCCTTCCGATTTCCTTTCTGGTGCATTCATTTCATTTCATTTTGGTTCATTTGGCTGTCAATTCCCCGGCTCTTCCGGTCCACCCCATGCCATGCACCCTCTTTTTGGCCTTTTCCTTTTCGGTCGTAAGAAGAGAGAGCGTTCGTTGCACCTGAGGAAGCAAGACGGTCGAGGGTTGACGCGATACCGACCCGTCCATTGAGTGAATCACGGACATGCGCGTGACTGACAGACTGACCCTTCAAGAAGCCGAGACTGAGGATCATCGAAAGCGGGACGCTCCACTGCACGGGGGGGGATAGGAGAAAACCGGCGAGGGAGGTCCGGCAGTTTGGAAGTAAAGAAGGATGGGGTCAGGTAGACAGATAACCGATGAATTCTTAACTTCGCCGACTCGTGACGCTTGCTGATTACTGCATGCGGACACAGAAGACTCCGCGGAGACAGGCGACGGATGGAGGGAGGAAAGATGCACTTGCGAAAAGTTCCCCGGAGACGACTTGTCTGATGCTCTTCCTTTTTGTATCCGCAGTCTGTCGACTGCAAAGGTGTGTGTGTGTGTGTGTGTGTGTGTGTGTGCGTGTGTGTGTGCGTGTGCGTGTGTATGTGTGTGTGTGTGTGTGTGTGTGTGTGTGTGTGTGTGTGTGTGATATGAAGTGAGAGACTCACCCAAAGGGCCCAAGCAAGCAGGTCATCAGTATCTGTAGAGCAGCAAATCACTTAAGATGAATACGCATGTATTCACCAACAAAGAAACGCACGCACACCAAAAATCACACATGTTACGCGTAAAGGAGAGAAGGGGAGAGGCAGAAGGGCCACGGAAAGGGTGCAACAGGCAAAAACGAAGAAGGAACGGACAGAGAGAAGAGAGAGAGGAAAGGAGAGGGGAAAATGCGATAGATTCAGCCACAAGACTCAAAGGAAAAAAGATAGAACAGAACCAACTTACGGAGAGGCCCCAGAAGATGCACCAGGAGAAGTCGCCATATCTGCACGCACCCAAGCACGTGGCGAAATTTCAGCCAGAAATTCCGAGACTGTGCACTAAGAAGACACATCCTTACATACAAACTTGCACGCAAACACACACACACACACACACACACACACACACTTCCACACACGCACCGGCCCACCCACAGACGCACGCACGCACATATGGGCGGGAAACGCGGGGATGGAATGTCTCGAGAACAATGACGGATGCAGAGCATTCTAAATGCACCGACTTCACAGAGATAGAAAACCCCTCGTAAATGATTCACACTCGCCTGGGAGGCAGGCAGCGTACGGACACACCCGCACACGTGCATGCAAACATGCATGCATGTGGAGAGATACGTGCAGCGGCACGGGATCCAACGAAAGGCTCCGCTTTCTCTCTCCTTTCCTGTCTTCTTCCTTTCCCGACACATGGACGGACCGACCAAAAAGAGCAGGACCCTCTCGACCAATTTTCGAGATTCGAAGGACCGTGAGAGTCCCGTGAAACCTTCCAAAAAAGACAGAGGCATTACAACGAGGGCCGGGGCGAAACAGACGAATGTTGCCAGAAGGTTGAAGGGCGAAGACACCAGTCCACTCAGAACACCCCCACCCTCTTCAAGCTGGGTTGACACCAACGCATACCGACAATAAAGCCCAATCCAAAGAAAGGGAAGGAACGAGAAGAAGGTCATGCCAATCGAAAAATGCTATGAATTTCCAAAGAAGAAGTGAAAAGAGAAAAGGCCCCACGAAGGTCACTCAAGTTGAAATGCAGCAAGTGATCTCTGCTTTTTTGCAACTCAAAATTTGCTCAACGCAGGAGACGGCAAGCAAACAACAGGACGGAGATAAGCATCGATTCCCATTCTGAGCCTGGCACAAAGCTCGACTCAGAAAAGGCCGGCTAACTTCTGAGCTGGAGAAGGGCTGCCACGGGATGCCTCTGATCGACGGCCTGTGATGCCTCTGATGCCCGGAGAGGTATATCTCGATCAATTTGATTCTCGAATCCCTCGCGAATCGTAATCGATCCTGGCGCCCGCGGCCGCGCGGCGGGGCCGCGGCGCCGCGGTTGCAGATTCGATCCGGCGCGGGGGGCCCGGCCCGCCGCGTCTGGGTCGGGTGAGCAGTGTTTGAGCAGTACTCGAGGACAGCTCAGCGTCAACATTCACCACAAACAGAAGGAAAGGAAAGTGGGTGCAGATGTGCGGTTTGATGTCTCTGGCCTGGAATGCTCATCGCGCTTCAATTGATACTTGGCTTCTCTGACAGGCAAAGTCCAGCTGTGAACTTCTTCCTATAGCTCTCTCTGTGTCAGATCTGAATTGAGAGATCGAGACGGAGTCTTGCCTGACCTTCACAGCCAGCCAGCTTGTCGGAGCCTGAGCATACGAGAGCACTAGAGTAATAGAAACGGTGAGGAGAGCCCTTCCACTCCGGTGCGTGGGTCTTGGTCCTGTCTGAGGCTAAAGCACCTCGTCGGTAACCGGAGTGAAAGAAAGGTGTCTGGAGACAGACGGACCCAGCCAGACTATACGTTGAAACCTGAAATAGCAGTCGGGTTGATCGGGCTGCGATCGATCAAAGGAAAAGGACACAATGGCTACGAGCCCCTCATCCCCCTCCCCGGAACCGGGAGCGCACAAGCTTCCCCCCCTGGGTCCCGGAAGGCGGTTTGAGAATCCCGACACGGGGCACGTATACGAACTGGGGGAACAGTTGGGGGCTGGAGCCGCAGCTGTGGTTTTCAAATGCTTGCTGTCTGGGACCGACCCCCCCGAATATTATGCAGTGAAGGTGATTGACCTTCGCCAGCTGAGGCTGAAGCATGACATGAAACGCGAGCGGACGAAGCTCAAACGGGAAGTGGGTATTTTGAGATCGATGCGTCATCCGTGTATTGTGAATTTAGTGGAGGTGCTCGAGACCCGTGACGAGCTTTTTTTGGTGATGGAGCTGGTGGAGGGCGGAGAGTTGTTCTACAAAATCGTCGACAAGGGAACGCTGTCGGAGGACCAAGCCAGATACGTGTTCTTTCAGGTCCTGGAAGCGGTGCGGTATATGCACTCCCACAACGTCATTCACAGAGATCTCAAACCTGTTAGTCAGTCAGTCAGTCCGTCCAATAACTGCAAAACGGGCCCTTGCTCTCTGTTTTCCGCTTCTTTGTGTCCGTCTTGTATTCGTTCTGTCTGTATCAAGAGACGAAAAAGGGGTGTAAAGCGGGTCTGTCGGTCTGGCTGTCTCTCGTTCCGAAGCCCCCTTCTCTCTCTCTATGTGCGCGTGCGCGTCTTTCTCTTACTCTTCGCCTCTTTCGGACATTCATTCAACGGGTCACTGTACCGAAGCGACGCGTGTCTCTTCATGCATGCAGGAGAACATTCTGGTCTCAGGAACAACAGATGCGGCTGGAAACTTTTTTAAAATCAAAGTGGCGGACTTTGGCTTGGCCAAACTTGTCAAAGAAGGGTACTCTGTAGCCAAGACCTTCGTGGGAACTCCCCAAGTGAGGCTTACCTCTCTGTCTGTCTGTCTGTGTCTGTCTGTCTGTCTGTCTGTCTGTCTGTCATGAAGAAAAGAAGGGAGAAGAAGAAACATATAGTCTGTCTCGCCTAAATGCTCCCTTCGTGCCTGTCTTCCTTCACGTCTATCTGTTTGTATATGCTGGAGTGTTTGGTTGCTCTCTCTATTCTCTGGTTTCAACTCTTAATACAGTGTGATGATTCATGCATTCTTAGACATCATCATTCAAGCATTGAAGTAACATGAGTGAGTTCTCGTTTATATATCTATGTTTGCATGCAAGCATGCACGCATCTATCTGCGCTTTCTGCCTAGCTGCAGTACTGGGCTCCCGAGGTGATCGAGGCAGCCAACAAGGGGACTAGCTACACGTCCGCAGCTGACATGTGGTCGTTGGGAGTGCTGCTCTACGTGATGTTGGGGGGAACTTATCCTTTCGACACGCGCACGGGTGGGTGGCTGTACGTGATGTGGGTGGGTGAGAGTGGGTGGGTGTTTGTGTGATCCTCTCAAAGGCGCGTGTCCTCTTTCTTTCCTCCCCCCCCCTCTCCCTGGGTGGGTGATTGATTGCGTCTGGGACTGTCTGAGGGTGTGCGTTGTGCGTGAATCTCCGTACTATTTGTATCCCGCGTTGTGCGTGTACGTGTCTGCCTGCATCTTTGCATGCATGCACGCAGGCCCTGTGGAGACGCTGATTGCCAATGGGAGTTTCCACTTTCGGTCGGTTTGTCAGTTTGTCCTCTTGGCTTGTTCCCCCCCCCTCTTTTTGTTTCTCTTTTTTTGCCTTCCGTTTCTCTTGTCCTCATGCCCTTGTCCGGACCTTCTGGTCTCTCTGTCTACATGTGCGTCTGCGCCTGTCACTTTCATGTGTGAATAAAAGAGATGAAGGCAAATTGAGACAGACAAGTGCAGACGTGAAATCGTTTGGCCGAACGAATCCCTGCGTGTGAATGAGTTGGTATATGCAGGTACGCCTCGTTCAAGAAAGTGAGTGCGGAGGCCAAAAATCTGATCAGCGGACTGATGACAGTCAACCCGGACAAGAGACTGAAGTAAGTCTGAAAGAATAAAACAAGTACATGAGTACGTTCCGGTATGAGCGAAGTGGGCAGGCAGACAGGCAGGCAGATAGATGGATAGGTAGGCCGCTGACTTCATGGGGTACGGTTATCCCCTGAATGAAACAGACAGGAAGAAAGAAAGAAACATTGAATTCAGTAGAATTGATGTGCTGATCAGATTTTCAGTAGCTGGCTGGCGGTCCCTGCAGCACACCAAATTTGAGTGAAGCAGCTAAGTGAATTCACTTCATTTTCTCCAGGGCACTCTGAAGATCGACCGCCGCATCTATGAGTCCCACCCTGGTTTACCCACAACCCACACAGGAAGGAAGCAAAGAAAGAAACCAAACGAAGGAAAGAAACAAAGAAACGAAACGAAACCAAAGAAACAAAAGGAACGAAAGAAAGAAGATCATCGATGTCTCTTCGCCTTTTCGTACCGACGTTGAGCTCGAGATGTCTATCAATCTGTCCGTCAACAAAGAATCATGTGCGCGCGTGCGTGCGTCAGTGTGTGTGTCTGTCCATGTGGTTCCCTTTCCTTGCCCTTCCTGCAGATGGGGAGACCTTGACACACACCCCTGGCTGTCGGCCCCTTTTGGCCCGGAAGTGCCACGTCAGTCTGTCAGTCAATCAGTCATTCTGTCTGTCTGTCTGTCTGTCTGTCTGGGTCTCTTCGTGTGCGTGCATTCCAGAGGCGTGCATTATTGGAGGGTAAAGAGAGAATGGATGCTTGTCTAAGCAAGTATGTATTGGTACACCTGAGTACGTCTTTGTCTGTAGAAGCAGGAAGGAAAGCGAACCGTGATGAAGGGGACCGTCGGACTTCCCCCCAACACTTTAAACGCGGGGGGGGTTGTTGAGTCGAATAGATAGAGGGACAACTGCCTGAATTCAAAAAGAGTCCTTCCACAAAAAACTGGAGGAAACGAATTTCTGTCTTTCATGATGAATGAATGAATGAATGAATGAATGAACAACCGAATAAATGAATGAATGAACAACCGATTGAGTACCTAGAGTGATTCTGCCTGCAGCCCTTCCACCCTTGATGGACTCCACCAGTGCCACCACGCGGAACTCAGGGGAAGGCGGGAACACCCCCCCGATACACGCTGGGGCAATTTTGGGGGGCGGCTCCTCCCACTCTCACTCGGCTGCCGCATACGCAGGAGGAGGAGGAGGAGCGAATCAGAGAAGGCACCACCAGCAGCACGACCACGGAAACAGCAGAAGGCACCACCACCAACAGCACCCCCCCCCAGCTGCGGGTACAGGCGTGCCCCGCTCTCCCTCTCCCCCCCCCGGGATCCCACAAGAGGCCCAGGACGGACCCCCTGCAGGAAACTACAGGCAGACGCCTCACCAGATGGAGGAACAGACAGGCTCACCCCCAACCGCTCCGCAGCCCGCACCACCTGCAGCATGGTGGCAGCACAGAGTAGCTGAAGAGCCTCAGCAGCAACAGCAGCAGGGACATGCCGGGGCCCCTGGGGCTCCACAGGGTCCCGGTGGGGGCCCCGGCCCCGGGCCATACGGATACCCCTACGGACCGTATCCGCCCTACTGGGGCTGGCCGCCACCGCCGGGGCCCTATTGGCCCCAACCAGGGGCAGCGGCGCCAGGTGCCGGTGCACCACAGCAGCAAGGTGGTCCCGAAACGCAGAATTTTGCTGCACCGCCTGGATACCCGCCCCCAGTGGCCCCGTATTACTACCCACCGTCGGGGCCGCCGCCGCCGCAGCAGCAAAAGTTGCCGGCTGCATCCATGCAGCAGGCACCCGCCGGGGGCTCCTCCGCTCATGAATCCCCCGGGGGTCCTCCGGGAGGGGAGAGAGAGAGAGAAAGGGCTCCAGACGGGGTGACGACTGTGACAGTGACGTCGCCCGACCACAGGCCACCCGAAAAAGTGGCAAAAACGGAATCCGGTCATCTGGGACCGGCAGCAGCAGCAGCAGCAGGAGGAGGAGGAGGCGGGCCGGGACATCACCCCAAGAGCCACACGCAGAGCAGAACGCGACCAGGACAAGGGGGTGCACAGGGAGGGGACGAGGTGGGGGGGAACGGGGAGAGTGCAGCCAGACAGGTCTTCAATCTGAACGAACTGTACGAGTTGCAGGTAAGTCAGTGGGTGGGTGGGTGGGAACACTCGGAGAGAGACAGGCGCTGGCTGTGCAAGTGTTGAAGAGATCGTATGCGTATGAATAGTACAAAATAAGACAGCTAGGTGTTTTGCCTGGACGATTTGCAGGCGGGGCGGGGGAGGTGGGGGACCGACGGGGTTTCACTGTCACTTCACTGGTTTAGTCTTTTGTTTGTTTGTTTCTTTGGTTGGTTTTTGGGTTGCCTGGCTGGCAAAGAAGGGTTCTCTTTCCATTTGTTTCCTTTCTTCTTCCCTGTTGGTCCGATGCCAGGCGGGCAGATACCGATCGTGATCGTCACCAGAAGGGAGTGGTGTATCGATATTTATAGTACGTTGCGCTTTCGCTTGCTAAGAGTGCGCATGTACTGTTACCCGTGGATCAAAAAAATAATTCGAAAAGCTCTTTTGTGGTGTCGAAGTGCACATAAAAAAGTTGAGTGACTGAAATGCAGGTGTCGATTGCGACGAAATTCCAACTCGCTTACATGGCCTTTAGACATCACCCGGTGCTGGCGAGAAAGATCAAACACTACGCGGTCGAGTGCCGAACTGTGCAGCACAACGCATCGGCAGTCATCACCAAAGTAAGTGAGGGACTGAGGTAGCTGCAGGGGTGGTGGGGTTGCGTGACGACATCTTTCTCTCTCTCTCTCTCTCTGTCTGTAAGGCTGTGTGTCCGTTTGTATGCACGAATTAATATATGCACGTACGTTTGCAGTTCGGGAAGACCTGCCAGTCCGTCCTCGCTCTGCTGCCGGACTTGGAGTTGGCTGTTGACCAGGACGAGCCTGCACTGGCCATAGGGTTTTTGGAGGATGTCCGGAAGTGGGTGGGGCAGATGAAGAAGGACGCCCAGGAGGTCAAGGAGACATACTCGCAAGTCATCAGGTCAGCCTGCTGCAGTCTGAAGAGAAGAGAAGAAACACGCCATGCATTCCAGCCGGGGTGCGTGGGTAAGGAGGGTGACACAGCCTACAGGATGAGTGGGTGAACACGCACATAGCTATGGGACCTCGTAAGCATTGAATCCGGTCAATTTGTAGAAGAGAGAGTGCGCATGCATGAAGTCTGGATGTTCTTTTCTTTCCACTGAACCCAATGACGCGAAGTGGGGCGGTAGATGAATCCAGAGAGACGATAGGCGACAGATGCTGAATGTTGCAACGTTGCAGAGACGTCAACACCCTTGTGGAGTCTGCCCGTGATGCGAAGAGAGACGTGGACTCGTACGTCATGTCTGTCGCCAAGGCCGAGAGCACAGCTGCAATTCCGGCGCTGCCTGGGAGGGAACCTCAGGGGGCGCTGCTCGGCCCTGAGGGTTCTGCCAGGGGGGGGGCGGTTGACCCCCCTACCCCCCTCTTCGCCTTGACAGACGGGGTGGTAGCATCAGACAGCTCGGGAGGTGATGCCCTTGGGAGTGCAAACGCGAACACTACCAGCGGTGTGTCTGTGTCTGGCGGCCCGGGCCATCCCGCCATCGAGGGGGAAAGGGAGACTGGTAGAGGGGGTGGAGTGGAAGCGCTGCCTTCGTGTCCGGTGGTGCAGAGAGAGAGGCCTTTGACAGAAGAGAGCGCGACTGCTGAAGGGATTTCTGCGTCCCCACGATCGGGAGGAGGAGACGGGGCGGTTGCCTCTCCGAGTCCTCCGACAATGTTTGTCTCTTCTTCGTCGTCTTCATCCTCTTCGTCCTCTACCGGTCCGGGGTCGAACCAGCATGAGGCTGTGGGGAGGGAAAGGGAAAGGGAAAGAGAAAGGGAGGGAAGCCAATACGATGAGACGATGGATGACCTCCGCTCGACGGTCAAATATCAGGATATTCGGTGAGTCAGTGCATGGGTGGGTCTGTCAGTGATTCGATCAACAAATCCATGCTGCTCAAATGAACGCATCATTCATTCATTCTTCAGAAACTCATCCCGCGTGCTCACTTGGACGCCCTCGTTGTGTGTGTGTGCTCGCGTTCGTCTGTGAGTGAGTGAGTGAGTGAGTCTCAGAGAGAGAGAGAGAGAGAGAGAGAGAGGGCGTGCAAAAGTTTTTGAATAGGTGTGTCGGGGGGAGGGGGAGAATGCGCGCTTCTGTGTCGTTTGTGTATCAATTTTGCGATGCTTGTCATGTGCATTATCGACTGTGACCCTCAGTCGTTTGATGAAAAGAGAATTTTCTGAATGAAGGCACGTCATTCATGGATGAGTGTCTGCACATCGTCTTGGCATGCGTAGGTACCTGTGTGTTTGTTTTTTTGTTGTTGCATATTTGCAGAGAGCGGTTGATGCATCAACTCCGTGGTCTGATGACAGATAAGACAGACAGCGAGGATGCTGCTGATGGTGATGGTGATGAGATTGGGGGTAGGGGAGCAAGAGGAGCGGAGGGCCAGCACGGTCTTTCCAGAGGGGGCATGAGCGGGGATGGCGGGGGCGAGGGAAGCGGGGACTCGCCTGCAGGGATTGGGAGGCCAGACGACACGGTGGGTGGGTCAGTGGGTGGGCACCCGGTTCGTTCTTTTTTTTACCGTTTGGGGGAGGAAAAAAAAAGAAAACGACAATCTCTTCGATCAGCTGGGGGAGGGAGGACGGAGGCCTTCCCGCAGCGTCTTTCCTCCCTGCCTGCATGTTTCCTCTTTCTTTCTTTCTTTCTTTCTTTCTTGATTTCTTTCTTTCTTTCTTTCTTTCTTTCTATCTTGGCTGCTTGCCTGCTTGCAGGTGAATGACATGCTGGATCTTCTGTTCATGACGCCGGGAGTTCTCACGGCCGGCAGGGACATCATCTCGCAACGGGTATGTGAGTGTCTGGAGAGCTCGGTCGATGTGTGCACAAATACTTTGATCGAGATCTGTCCGGAGACACCAAGCGTGTACAGCTTAACTCGATTTTCTTTTATTGCATGGCTGTACATTCATTTGATCAGCAAGCTGAGCGAAAAGAACAACTTTTCCTTCGCTTTTGCCTGTTTGTTTCGCTGCTCTAGCAGGTTTTGGTCCCAACTTCGGTGATTTCCGTGGAGAGAAAAAGGAATGTGTGTGTGTGTGTGTGTGTGTGTGTCTGTGTCTGTCTCTGTGTCTGTGCGTGTGTGGGTGATGTTGTGCAGGTTCAGGCAGTGCAGACGCGGAGGGAGCAGATGCTGATGAAGGAGATAGCCCAGCAAGCCGTTGTCCACGATACCGGGAAGGGAGGGGCTGCGGCTTCGCAGGTATGTGTATCAATATCTATATGTTTGTTTGTTTGTTCATCTGTCTGTCTTTCTGACACTCTGCATCTGTCAGTCTGTCTGTCCGCCTTCCTTTCTTCCTTCCTGTCGTTGGGAGAGAGCGAAAGTGGACGGATAGCAGGAAGGAACGTGTGAGAGAGAGCGGACTGGGTGGACAGACAGACAGACAGACAGTCAGTCAGACACCCCAATTGACAGAATCCGTACAAATCAATCCGGATCTGTACATATTTGGATCGTATCAAGACCGATAGATATTGTCGTGCTACAAGGACCGAGCCAACAGAGGAAGGAAGGAAGACGGGGACGAGGGAAGGAGCAGTCCAATGGACAGCACACTAAAAGAAGTGAATGCGCTCATGAAAAAAGAGGATGGACGTTTTTTTTCCTTTTGTGTGCGTCGTTTTCCTTGTTTCTTTTTTCGTTCTGTGTTTCGGCAGGACAAATGAGTAATTCATTCTCAGACAGACAGACAGATAGACGGACAGGCATGCAGGCAGGCAGACGGATGAGCGACCGCAGGGCTCGAAAAGAAGAGAGGAACGGAATCGGAGGCACGCAGAGAGATGGCAACCACAGAGACGTGGACGCAATGTGCGACAAGGTAGAGGTAGGCATCTGCCTTTGCATATGTGTGTGCGTGCACATGTGTGCACCGTATGCACGTACGTTTGCTTGCGGCCTTATGCGCGCAGGCCGGGGAGAGAGAAGGGGGGCCGACGGGACAGGCGAGGGGACGGGGGGCCATGCAGCAAATCACTGCAGGTAGGTGGGTAGGCTGGCAGGGAGGGAGGGAGGGAACCGGCGTTGCGGGTCGGTAACCAAAAATCTATCTTCATGATCGCTTGAGTGGTTTGTTTGTGGACCCCCACGGCCTCTTCCTTCTTTCTGCCTCGATCCTATGCCTGCATTCCGTTCTGTCTGTGGAGATTGGCTGTCTCCTCGGGGACATGCTTTGTTCGTGGCTTCCCTCAATTTTCTTTGGTCTCGATCGAAGTATGGAGGAAAGTTTCTGGTATGATTCCGCGATTAATTTCGACGTATTTCTTTTCCTCGCTTTTCTCAGGTCCCACAGTCTTCGGAGCCATTTGGCGCGATGTTTGAAGTTCAATTTCTATACTTGCGTACGTCTGTACGTTTGTACCACTACGTGATGCTGTTGTCTGTCTGTCTGATCGCGTGCATGCAGGCTCCTCGTCCTCCCTCGGTCTGGTCCCCATGGATGATTCGGGAGAGAACTTCGAGGATCAGGAAGCAGAGCGAGGATCAAGGACGGGAACAGAAAGGGAAAGGGGCGGTGGAGGTAGACCTACTCAGCAGGAGAGTCTTGGTGTTACTCCGGGCGGTGGGGGGAGGGAGAGAGAGGGGTCGGGTAGATGGAGTGATGCGCTCCGACTTGACGTGGCCCTGCCTGCTGGGTCTCCTCCTCAATCCGTGAGAGGGGGGTGGACAGGGACGGGGGCGGGGGGGGCTGCAGAGGACGTGGAGGGCGTGGGGGGAAAGGGGATACATGAGGGTGTGACTGCAGTGGCAGTGGCGCCGTGGGAGACCGCAGTGGCTGTCGGGGGCGGCGCCGTGTTGGACCCTGCAAATGCAAAAGGACGTGCGTCTGTCTCTCTCATCTGTGTCCTTAGTCTGTCTGTCTCTCTCTCTCTCTCTCTCTCTCTCTCTCTCTCCCTCCCTCTCTCTACTCTCTCGCACACACACATACACACACACACACACACACGTTCTCTCTCAGCCGTTCTTTGTTCTTTGTCTATCTTGCTTTTCTCTGTGTCTTTTTGTTTCTTTCTTTCTTTCTGTGTCTGGTTGTCAGTCAATGGGGTTCCCTGTCCGTCTGTCTCGCCGTCTGCGTACACCCACGCCCCTTGACCCGCTTGCCTGGAACGAACAGATCCCGTGTATGAATGCATGCATGGGGGCTGCCTCTCCGTCGAGCGAGGGAGGGAGGGAGGATCCATCTCATGCATACAGGCAGGCAGGCGTGTTGCTGTTTCTGTCTGTCTGTCTGTCTGTCTGTCTGTCTGTTGTTTTTTGTTCTTTTTTTGTGGGGGAAACTGAGTAGCGTTTTCATTATCGCGTCCCCTTGCTTGATTTCGACCCCCGTCCTTTCATGCTGTTTGGTGGTGTTCTTCCTTTCGCGCTTTCGTGTTTCCAGCTCCTCTCAAAAATTCGCTTCCTTGTTTGCGCCTCCTCATGAAAAGCCGCTTTCGTGTTTGAATGCTTCGGAAGAAACAGGAAGGAGAGACGCATCGATCATCACTCAGTCAATCTGGCAGTCCGTCTGCGTGTCTCCTTTCGTACGCGCATGTGTTTCTCTGTGTATTCGCGAGTGTGTGTGAGAGAGATCTGTGCAGCGGATGCCAAAGATGCGGTGCAACATGCCGTCCTTCTTGCAACTGCTCTTCAAGAATTGCGAAAGGTGAGGAGAGGGCGAAGCTGCCGAAACCTCTCTGCCTTTTTCAGTCTTTCTCTTCTATTCTTCCTTTTTTTCCTTCCTTGCTTCCTTTCTGTCTTCCAGCCTCTTCTCTTTCTTTCGTTCGGTCGGTCGGTTGGTCGACCTTGCGTGTTCGTTACGGACTTGTTTGTTTATTTCTGCATGAATGCATGGGTTGTTGTTACAACACGCATGCACGCAGGTCGACCTGATCATCGCCCGATTTTGCGACTTCTGGGCCAACATGGACAGCACCATCGAGAGGCTCTCGCAAATGAAGGACCACACCGAGCGCCTCGTCTCCTTTGCGCACAAACCCAAGTGAGTCAGTGAGTGACTCACTGACTGACTGACTGACTGAATGAATGAATGACTGGGTGAGTGTGCACAAGAAAAAGCAAATTCGCTTGGGCAGACTCCCAAGACCCACAAACGGACACTACAGAAAAGGCTGTCGCGAATACGTATAATAGCATGAAAGATTAAAATTCGAAAGGACAGTCTAGCACGCTCAACAGGCCATTCGGTGGACTGCGTGATCGATCGAGACTTTAGAGCTTTCGTTTGGGGGTATGCTCTGCCTGTCTGTGCGTATCCGTCTTTTCTCATCATTCCGTGTCTCTTCGTATTCTTGCTGCGCCTTTATGTCCTTCGCGTATCGATCCACACGTCTGGCCCCGTCTTTTTTTTTCCTTTTAATTCTTTGGAATGGATTGTTTTGCGTGGCTGCTGTCCATCCTTGTTTCTGGTCTCCTTTATTGATCCATCTTTTCTTCACATATACATATTTGAGGAACAGCTGTATGTGTTTATACACCCACAGGCACCCACAAGTCTTTCCTCCATGTGCTCGAATCAATCTGTGCATGCGTGCAGACTGAGGGAGAGGTTCAACCGGCGACTCGCCGAGTACTCTTCCTTCTGGATGGTCCTCGCGGAACTCTGCACCCACTACGTCGAGGACGTCGCTGCGAGGCTAGTCATTCACACACATACACTCACATACACATTTATTCATGCGTACATGTATGCATCATCAGCATATATACATGCTTCCATGCATGCATGCATACGTACACCCGCACGGACATATGAATGCATGCATACATGTGCGCAAATGACGTGCGTACACACAACGTACACATAACAAAGTTTCCAGATTCGCGCAAAGATGAGTCGAGTCCGTACTGCCAATCTGAAGGGTCCGGGTGAGAGTTTGCGTTTCGGTTGAGGGCAGAGCGCTGAAGACGTGAATAGATCGAGTGTCCCTTTGTGATTTTGTATTTTCTTTTATCGATCTCTGTTTGGATGTCCCCCTTCCCTCCCCTCCTCTGTGCACATCCTTCCTCTCTCCCCACTACGGTGCATTCATTCTCTCTCTCTCGGGATGCTGTTGCATGCAGGAGCGCAAAGATCTACAAGTTTATCAACGCGGTGGACGACCAGGCGGTAGGTGCTGTGTTGCTCCCGCATTTTTGCCTTTTTTTTTTTTTTCTTCTGCTTCCTGCTTTTCTCGTCTTTTCTTTTCTTTCGACTCCTCTCCTCTCGCGCGCGCATGTGTATGTGTGTGTGTTTGTTTCCGTGAGAAAAAAAGCGTGCATACAGCGCGACTGTCGGATTAGTAGTGCAGATTGGGGGAACGCGTCCCAATATTCATTCAACTCTCTGCAGGACCAGCTGGATTCAATGCTTGCGGTCTCCGCAAACCTTCCCGCAGACCAGCGCAGAGAGGTCTTCAACAGCGGTCCCCCAGCAGCTGTTCCACCACAGCATCAACAGCAATTGTCCCCTCCGCCTCCATCGTGAGGGGATCGAGTCAAATGGAATCGTTCGGGAGAATGAAAAAGGGGGAGGGAAGAACGCCGCGCCCTCCGTTCATCTGAATCAGAGACGGGCGGGGAGGGTGATCGATCGATGAGAGAGAAAGTGAGGGGTACGTACTTAGGTGCTTGCGCACCGCACAGTCCAATTAAAGCCGATCTGCCTCAGCCTGCAGTGGCGGTGTGTGTGCTGACTGGAAATCGTAGGAAATGGTATCAGTTTGCATGATCCACTACCCCAATCACTACTAGACCGTTTGTTTTTCCTTTTCAGAAAACCCCTCATCCAGCCTATCATCATCATCATCATTATCATTATTAATCGGTCTATAGGCCATCATGCAGTGCATGAGTCTAGGACAATGCTTTATTGCCCCTTTGCCAGACCTGCATCATACAACGGGAGGGGGCTTCACTCTTACAACTCTAAACACCCTGTATCTAGAAGATGCTTTCTAAATCGCTGATGCCGTTTCCCTTCTGTGGGAGGAGTGCGACAACTGCAACAGAGACTCTCAGGCAGTAGAGGCAGACAGGAAGACCGGTGGAGAGGGGGGACGGGAGATGTACGTGGGAGATGGAAAAAGAACATTCAAAGGTGAGACGGGAAGAGAGGTAAGTAACCATCACATGCAT
>JAHBMJ010000872.1:0-31782 GCA_018398765.1 Chromera velia | reverse complement strand
CACGCACACACACACACACACACACACACACATACACACACACACACACACACACACACACACAGAGGCACACACAGGCACACACACACACACACACACACAGAGTGTGTGTGTGTGTGTGAGAGAGAGAGAGACAGACAGACAGAGAGACTCTCACCCGCACCCGCACCCACGCAGAATTAAAGCAAGCAGTTCAGAGGGCTTCCAAGCGTTTCTCCAAATGCAGTCACCGACTCACTGTCTCTGTGTTAGCCTGAATGCGTCCCCTGCGGTCTTTTGTCTTCTTCTTGATAGACTCGGCACCCTCGACCCTGCATGCATGCATGCAACGGGGGAGAGAGTCTGACGGAGAAGAAACGGATGCAGAAATGGAAGAGCAAGCAGCAGGAAAAGATAGCACGACACGAATGAGAACGACATTTTTAAGGAGCCTGAAAACGAAAAAATGAGATTCAAATGACGAGCGGTTGCGCCCCCAAAAACAGAAACACGGGCATACATAAAGGCACACCAGCCGAGGCAGCAGGAAAGACTATGAAGAGTAAAATAAATTGTGAAAGAAAAAGGCACCCAGAGAAACAATTGACAAAAGCACAGCAATCAAACCAGCCAACCAACCAACCTACCCAAAATGTTCTCCAGAGTGTACGGCTATGGGAAACCATTTTCTTTTGTTGATGCCTCTCCCCTCTCTCTGGTGAGCTGATGCCTTTCCCATGCCGGCGTGTGTGAAGTGGACGTGCTGATCGGATGATCTGGAGACCTTCGGGCCGAAGGGGACCAACCGCCTTGGGATCACAGGGGGTGGCTGGAAATTTGCGGTGCTCATTGAAGTGCTCTCCAAAGCGGGCTGGCTGGCCTGCCGAGCTGCTGAGGATGCAGCAACTCTGGATGACTTCTGGAAGGAAGATGCGGACTGAATAAAATATCGGATTCCAGCCTTTGGGGCAGTCTTCGAAGTCCGCTTCCCCCCCCGGTTTGCTTCAGCGCACCTATGGTACTTCCTGAGATATTTTTCATCGGGGTACGGATTGGAACAACCGATTCGAAGTTCACGAACGGCTGTTTCACAGCACTCCAAAATCACTTCTTCCAGGGAAGGGGGGGCGTTGGTGGATGCTCACTTCTTTTGAGAACTGCCTATTATTCTTCAGCACTTCTGCCGCCCACAGACAGATCTCAAATTCCGTGTCCGCAGTCCCCTCTTCCTCTGCACACAGATTTGAGAAGGAGTGAGAACAGGGTAATAGCTGCATCAGTATGAGGGCGAATGCTGGCAAGCACGGGGAACTTCAGGGAGGAGACTGACGTTCCGCGATGTCGCAACTGTTGTGACAAATGCCAAGGTTACGTTCGCACACCCACTTGCCTGAAGCCGGCACACAGTAAAGCAACCGCCTCCACCTCTTGCAACGAGCAGACTCAACCCAGTCAGCTAGGGCCTGGTGTTGGACAGATTCCGTGCGCTGCCCTGACTTTATTGAGACCAGAGAAAGGCCAGCGCCTGGAAACAGACTGGACTTCGGAAGACAGGAATGGATACTAATACCCAGTTCTACGTCAACCAACTCACTTCAAGCAAAGACTGTCTCAGACCTGGTAGTACCTGGCACTAGGTGGCAGCGCTGCATAATATAATATAAGTTGAATTCAAGGGGCTGACTGATTCAGGCTGAGGATATATGAGGATATGGCTGTCACTGGCTCAATCTGCATGCTATCTGCATGCTGCATGGACACGCAAAGAGAATTGATGCACGGAGCGAGGAGACGCGGCCAGCATGCATGCGCGTGCATGCATGTGCATGCATGCATGCATGGAGACGCGGCTCATGAACGCAGTTCGCCGTCTCCTCCCGTCTCCCCGTTCAATTAGCCATTGAGCTGGGGGGTCTTGATCGGGTTGGCCCCTATTACTTTCGACTGGATCACGGGGATCCACGGCACCCGAGTGTCCACATGACACCTGACCTCATGTCTCTACTACATGTACCCTGCATGGGGTTTTACAGATGCCGTAGAGCAGTTGTCTGTTGGAATGTTCGCCCTCCTACATCCATGCTGGTGGTGTTACTGCCAATCTCGTTCTCCTTGAAGGGGCCGTCTACCCTTTGATGAGAGCTGAAAGTACCGTCGTATCATGTTTTTCTCAGTTCCCTTCGCGCTTTCACTACTTCGAAGACGCCCAGACGGGTCCGAATCCCTCGGGCTTTTTCGTGTTTGTTCCTCTTCCCCCTTGATGATTCAGAAGAGGGGGTTTAAGAGACAGAGGAAGAAGCCATCCAAGCACAAAGGCACGAGCCCCTATCCCCGAAAGAAGAAGGGCAAACGTTACTCCTACGAGCCTCTGGTGTGGAATCCGTTCAGACACAACAGAATGTCAGAGACCATAGACCACCTGATGAAGAGGGACCTCTATACCCCGGGTGAGCGTGCGGGGGATGGGGGGTGCATGGGATTGACTCTCCTCCGCCTCGTCCCGGAAAAGCGAGGAGGGAAAGAGAGACGGAAATACGCAGGAAAACTTGACTTCCCTGATTTCCCCCGGTTTCCTTACATATCCTTACATGTCTTTCTTCGTGCTGGCCCCTTTCGTTTATCCTTCTCTCCTTTCTTCCTCGAGTAGGCTTTCGCATTACAAGACTCTCTCCTTGACTCTGTACGACGGAGACGTTTCTCTCTCTAGACAGGCAAGCAACACAAAACAAAGAAACGCGCCTTCGTTCATGTCCATGCAGAAGCTATCGGGGGAAAGAAACTCGCCCTCCTAGCCAACCGGATGGTCCGGTTCGGGTACGAGGAGGAAGACCTCCTCAGACGCTATGCGGGTGAGTGGGTGGGTGGGTGGGTGTGCTTCTTGCATTCTTTCCTTGTTTGTGTTGCGTGCCCTCAGGCGGCTGCCGGTGTTGAATGAGGAGCTTGAATGAATGGTGCCCCCCTCGACTGATTGACTGACTGAATGTCCTCTTCCAATAAACGCTCTCTTCGGCGAGTGGACAGACTGTCTGTCTGCATGCATGTTTGCTCTGTGCGAAATTGAATGTGTCAATCTGTCCTTGTACTGCTGTCTGCAGAAAGGGCGGTCAAGCTTGCGCCAGGACTGGAGACAAAACAGTTCGCTTTGCTTTTGAATTCAATGGAGAGGGTCCGTCTTTCTTTTTCGGCCCCCCCGTCTCATTTCTTTTTATTCATACGTTGTGTAAAATAACAGAGAGTGCCATACATTTTGATGTTCTTGCCGTCCTTCGTCCTCTACACCCTGACACAGATCTGAATTTATTTTTGTTCACACCCTTTGTTGATGGACTGGTGCTCTTTCGAAGGCTGGAGGAGTTGGAGGTATGTACGAGTATCCGATTTTGGGGGGTGGGGGGTGGGGGGTTGGTTAGAGCAAAAGTCTATGAAGACGGGGTCCCTCAGAATTAAAATTGAAAGACGGACAGAAAAGCAGCTCGCTGTCTGATTGCCGATTTGATATCTAGTCTTTTGCCGTCCTGTGCCGTTCTGTTCGTTGGAGATCTCTTCATCAATTGGAAGAAAGA
This sequence comes from Chromera velia, assembly GCA_018398765.1. Taxonomy (NCBI): domain Eukaryota; family Chromeraceae; genus Chromera; species Chromera velia. Next base: position 28,240 of record JAHBMJ010000872.1, on the reverse strand, counting down.
GCAGAAGAGTGGAAAATCATTCGTTGCCTCTGCCTGTCTGTTCGTCTGCTGCTTTGCCCTCTTTCATGCGTCAAGTTTAGGAAGCAGAAGGATGGAAATGAAATCGTTCTTTCATTTCTGTGTGCTGATCCCTTTCGCCTGTTTGCTCGCCCTTCTGCATTTCTGTCTATTTACCTGCTGTGTGCGTAAAGAGGAGGGAGAAAAAAAAGAAACAGAGACTCTGGCTCTCTGTCTCTGTGTATGTTTCTGTCGATCAGACAAATTTCCGACACGACGGAATGCTCGAAGCCTTCGCACAGCACATTCCTGCGAGACTCTCTGAAGCGCTGCCGCTCGAATTTGGAATGATCTGTCAGTCAGTCAGTCAGTCAGTCAGTCAGTCGGACTGAAAGGACCCCATCTTTTCCGCTTGATACAATACAATCATAGAGCAGTCGAGTGAGCCAAAACGAGTTTGGCAGGATGACGCCGGGAAGAATGGAATCAATACTTTCTCAAGATGTAGGGCAGACAGCCTACTCGTGTGATGGCCTCTTTCGACCCTCTGAAGCTGTGGGTGGTTCAAAATATGCATGAGCAGATGGACATCTTAGTGAATCGATCTTGAGCCCTTCGGTGCAGCGGCAGTCTTCCTTCCGTACGAACATCTAGCATCGATTTTCCTTATCGATGCTGTTTCTGCTTTTCTCTCCTGTATTTTGTCTTCTGCTCATAAGTGGTGGTTCACATGGAGGTGCATGGAGTTGCTTGCGCAAATGCATTCCTTCAATCAATTCAGGCCGGGGATTTGCCCATTTCAACTTCGGGTCCAAGCGACTGTTCAGAAGGCTGTCGGAAGAGATGCCACACAAGCTGCCGTATTTCTCGAGTCGAGAACTCAGTCAGTCAATTCGTGAGGGAGGGAGGGAGTTGGTAAATCAGTAGGTAAGTGAGTGAGTGAATGAGTGACCGAGTGCGTCATGCAAGGAGAGATGAAATGGCTTAAGGGGTAGGGAAGGGGCCGGACGGGCAAGAAGAGGGAGAGAGGTGGGGGTTGGGAAAAACTGAGAAAGCATGAAAGGATCAAAAGATTTTTTTGATTTATTTCATCATTCTTTCTTCTTGGCCACTGAATTAATTCCATACGCGTACATCTTCCGCGCACGCTTGCCCCCCCCTCATGTATTCTTTCTTCGTTTTGCATTTTTTCATTCCATTTGTTGCCTTTCTTTCCATTTCCTCCGTTTTGTTTCTGCAGCATCCGTTGCCTTCTCCTTTGCAAAACTGGACTTTCGGGACCCTGTCTTCTTTGATGACCTGGGTGAGGAATAGGAGGGCCGGGGGGGCGGGGGAGGAGGAAGGCAAAGATAGATTCATAAGAGTGCAAGTGAAGAGTGACGGGGAAAACAGAAAATGAACCGAAATACGGGCTCATCCCTTCCTCTTGCCGTGACGTTCTACTTAAGAAACGGGAACAGGAATGGAATGGAGGATGGACGAGAGAGTGCTTGAAGAGGAAAAGTGAGAGCTAGGGACTCCCGAAGAAATACGAAAGAGATGTCCATGCATGCGTGCTACTGACTGGATCTGCGAATGGAATGGGATGAGAAACGATCGCCCAGTCTTCTCAAACAGAAAACTGGCGAAGGAAACTGAGACTGAGAAATGAAAAAAGGTGTCGTGGTTTCTGCTGTCGTCTACGCATCATTTTTCGGTGTTCCTCTTATATGTCCAAAAGAAGGAGGGACACACTTGAACCTCGCCTGCGGATTGGATCTCTCTGCCGCAGCCTGAGGGGAGGAATGCACTCTCATGTATGTTGAGGAAAGACATGAAGCAATCAGACGACTTTGCTGCCTCCTGTATCTCCACACCCTAGTCGGACAAACAGAACCCATTTCCCGTTCAGTAACTACTTCAGACTTCCTCCACCTCTCCGTCTAACCAAAGGAACGAACTATAAAATATCTGCAGCTGACGAAGTGGCGGCCCGCCTTGACGAGTTCCGACCTTATGTGAGTCCGTTCATCTGTTCGTGATTTCTGCCTGTTCTCCAGTCAAAGACTTTGGTGAGAAATTTTGCGGGCGAACATGAAGAAAAATAGGCGATCGAGTGTGTGTGACAGTGCCTTGGGCGGTGTGGTCATTCTCCGTCGATCCCTTTTCCTCCTCGTGTTTCTCTCTGCCCCTTGCCCTCTAGTTTTTCCCTCTGTTCCTTTTCCTTCTCACTTTAGTGCCTCATACCTGACCTTTCTGCCCCTCTCTTGTTCTTCAGGAGCTGAGTATTGTTGCGCGTTCTTTCGCCCGCGTCGGTAAGCTTTTCTCTCTCTCCTCCCCCCCCCTTTCTTCCTTTTGCTCTGCTTCTGTCCTTGCTTATGGCTGTCTTCAAGACGTAACGTTGACGCTGCTCCACTGAACTTTCTGCATGCGAACTCTGGGGGAGAAGCTTCTCTTTTGCTTTCGTTGCTCTGTCCACATGCTTTGCAAGGCACTGGCTCACGATACCCTGTACGAAGTGATTTATGTAGCTTGTTTGCGTCTGCCCTTTCTGCCATGTGTTTTCTCCTTGTTTGCGTCTGCCCTTTCTGCCATGTGTTTTCTCCTGTGCTCCTTCCTTTTTTGGGGGGTCTCGTTTTGCTGGTGCTATTGCTGGTGAGGTCTTGCCTGCATGTGTTTATTTGCCTGCTTCTGTCTGTCGATGAACGTATGCAGGTTTCACCAAAGTCGCCTTTTGGAAACGATTGGTGGATGCAATGGAAGACCAGAGGTGGGGGGCAGTCGAGTGGTTCCTTCCTCTGCGTGGCTTGGCTTGGCGTTGATTCATTTTGGCGAATTTGCTTGTATATATTAATACGTGTTTTGCTTATTCGATCCCATCTTTCGTGCATTCTGGGGTGGCAAAGGGGCCTCTTGTTTCCCTCCTTCCTTCCTTCCTTCCTTCCCAAGATTTTCTTGAGACTCTCTCTGTCCCATATACATCTCCCGCCCAATGGAGACTGTATGAGTGAACACCCCTCATTGTTGTGATGTCGTTGGTGGGTGGTGGCTTTTGCTGTCCCTTTGTGCCTGTCTGCCTGCCTGCCTTCAGGCTCTCCCTTGAGGACAGAGACCTGGTGGCATTCTGTCAGTCAGTCAGTCTCTCTGTTTGTCTGTCGTGTTGCCGCTCTTTGGTGTGGAGCTGTGGAATGACATGAGAAGAGGAGGAACAAAAACGTCTGGACGGACAGGAGCGTGGGGAGATGTGAGGCGGAGGCAAAAAGAAAACATTATCAGAATATGTCGATGAATGATCGCTGCAATATACCGGTTGGTTGTATAGGAGGTTTCTTCCTGGCTGCATTTTCACCTGCCTGGTTGTTGCCCTCCTCTTCTTTCTGTCCCCTCTCTGCAGTGCATGCATTGGGCAAAGTCGGGTGGCGCGACGTCGACACGTTGGAGCGTCTTTGTGCCACGGTCAGGCCGCCAGTCAAAGAGGGCTGTCTGTTTCTGTTTCTGCTTATTTGTCGTTCTTTGTTTGCTTTCCGATCCCCTGTGGAGCGACAGAATAACAAATCTTTTCCCTTCAAGCGAAGCTCTCCCTTCTTCCCTCCGGATTCGTTTCTGCAAAGGATGTCCCTCCCGGCGTCTGTTTGTCTGCAGCTCCGGAGCAGAGTGAAGGCTCTAAGCGTGCACGAAAGCACGCACGTGCTGAATGCAGGAGCAAGGTAGGTGAGAAAGAGACACAGAGACGAGCATCACGAGAGGGTGTTTTGAGTCAATGCAAATCTCTGTCATGTTCTATGGCTCCGTGAAAATCATTTGGGTGTTTTCTGTTGCCTGTAAGAGGGACTTATCGATCCTGTACCTCATTCTATTAATACAATCGTCAAGCCTAGGCGTCACAAAGAAAGCAAGGGAATGAAAAGACAAGAAGGGCAGAAGAATGCAGTGGTTTCTGTCAGTCCGTGGGTGTATTTCTGTCAGTATGATGTTTGTCGATGTTTGTCGGCGATTGTCTAACAGAAGAAGCGAAAAGAGACTTTGCTTTCTTCCTGAGAGGGAGCCGGGGGTCCAAAAAGCAGAGAAGCAGGTCGAGCGGTGGGATCAGTCAACACAGATGGCTGAATTCATGATCTTTCTCTCTCTTTTTGAAGTCACTTCCGTGCAGGGACGGAAAAGATAAGTTGCACCTGTTCTTCATGTTGGGCAGTAGATTGATTACTTGGTATCGATTGTGCGAGTAAAATGACCCTCCTGCAAGTCAAATTGCCTTCATTGAGTGCAATTGCAGCACCAGCCTCTCTTCGTCTTCCCTCTGTCTATTTGTCTCTCTCTCTCTCTGCCTGTGTGTGTGTGTGTCTTTGTGTGTGTGTGTGTGTGTGTGTGTGTGTGTGTCTGTGTGTGTGTGTGTGTGCGCGCGCGCGCGCGCGCGTGTGTGTGTGTGTGTGTGTGTGTGTGTGTGTGTGCAGTTTGGACTTCGTTGATGCGGAGCTGTTTGAAGTGAGTCATGTCAACTTCGTTTCCTGTCAGTGAGCTGGCATGCAGAGCGACGTTTGATTCCCTTCCTTTTGCGCTTCTTGTGGCTTTCCTTCTTCTGCACGTCTTTCAGAGCCTTTTTGTGGTATGAGAATTCGCATTTCAGTTTCTTCTTGTACGGGGCCCCGTCGGTGCAGGCGATTGGGAAAAAACTGACCGAGCACATCGACGAACTGGAACCTCTTCATGTTGCTCTGGTCAGTCGGTCAGTCGGTGTGATGTCTTCTCGACATCTGGCTGTCTGCGTTTGTCGTAGATAATAACAATAATAATCTGTGTTGTTTTCTGGAATGATGATTTCCACATTTTTGCTCTTCTGGCCACTTGAGGTCGATTCGGCTTTTTCCTTACCTCTCTTGCCTTTGGTTTGGATCAGCCCGGTCTCTGCCCCCTCAAAGTCCTTTTTCATGCCGGTTTGCTTCTGTGCGCCCCTGCAATCCAACTCGGCCCAGGGGGAAAGAGTCAAACTTAGCTATTGTCCTCGCTTTCCGATGACTGTTGGACAATCTTCATGCCACCCTGTGGATTGCAGACGGTGAATTCATATGCTAAACTGGGTATATACGATGAGGCACTTTTTCGGTCAGTCAGTTGAATAGAAAAGAAAAGAAGAGAAGAGCGAGAGAAGAAAAGAAAAGGATCCCTGCATTCTTCAAGCTGACTATGTATGCTTCTTGTCTCTGGCTATCCTTTCCTCTTGCATGCCTCAGGAGGCTCTCTTTTTCGTCCTTGGTGTCCTTTCTGGTTTCGTTCGTTCCTTTCATGCGGGTCTTCTAGATCCCGTGTGATCTCTCCCTCTTTTGGTTTTTTCTGTCTCTCAAGAAAGCTGCGAAAAGAAACCCGAAGTACCAATGAAAGGCGGACAAGAACAATGAGAAGTCCTGCATGCACCAGTGAAAAGGCCCAATTCTGCCCCTTCTTGCCTCGCTTTTTTGCGTTTATTCTGTCAGGAAACTTGCAGAACGAATTCGCGAAATCGTCTCCCAAATGGGGGGAAGGGCCTTGACTTCTGTCATTCATGGATTTGGGAAATTGAACGTCCGTCAGTACACCTCTCTCTTCTCTAGGACTGTGTGGTCGTCTGTAGTGAGAAAACGCCGGAGAAAACGCATGCGGCCTTCCTGTCATTTACTTGCTTCCACTTGCACTCGCGTAGTCCTGTCCTGGCGTGTTTGTTCATCCTTCGAAGCCGCTCCGGTTTACGCCCTACTAATCTTCCGCCTTCTTCTTCCTTCAAGTTTCCGTTGATGCTGATAACCGTTCTCCCCCAGGACGTTGCTGTTGGGCCCTCTTGTGTATCTGTGAAATCTCTGCCTCTTTGGCGTTTCTTCGAGTGGGCTGAAAATCAGAAATTTCTTCTCCAATCGGGACGTTTCCGTTTTTCGTGTCGTTCCTGTTGAATTTGAAGAATGGACAACAACAAATTGGACGCCGATGACGTGAATCGATCGCTCATATTTGTTGTGCGATAAGATGAGATGCATGGGGATTGACGGAAAACATGTTTACTGCAAAAGCGTGCGATGTGAACACGGTTTGTGATACTATCCATCGCCCTGTTATGGACCGACTGCAGATCCGAGACGTGGAACTCTTCAAAATCCTCTCAAAGGAGGTTAGTTGGAGAGGAAGATATGAAAGGAAAGCAGTCCTTCCCTGGTCCTGCTGCAGGATGCTTCATTGGCCCGGTCTCTCCTTCTTTTTGCCGCTCCAGTGGTGCGGCAACCGCGCGCTTTCATCTCCTGTCCCTTTCTTTCTGCCTCTCTGCATGCGTTCATATGTCCTTGCTCCCCACCGACTTTCTTTCTTCTTCATTTCAGGTCCCAAAGAAAGTCGACGAAATCTCACCGCAAGGGATCGCATTGATCCTCTCGTCGTTCGGGAAGGTCAGTGAGCTCAGGTTATTCTCTCAACTGGTTTTGGTCCTGAGGTATTCGTTTGAATATCGGTTCCGTTCTTCAGTTCTCTCTTGTCATCTCGTTCTGTCGTTTTCTTATCGTTCCTTGGTTCCTCGACTGCCCCCATTTTTCTCAACCTCCCCCCTTTCCTTCAACCCTACCACATGGATGGATGCCTTTGTTTGTTTGTTCTTGTGCCTGTCGTCATGCAGCTCCGAATCCGGTCCAACCTGATGCTCCACCTCTTGGCCCCCGGTGAGTGAGTGAGTGAGTGAGTGCGTCCCTTCTATCTGTATCTGTATGCTGGCAGACCGGCATTCGGAAGATCGTCTGGAAGACAGTCAATGTATGAGCGTGTTCGAAAGGGGGGCAGGGAAGGACAGAGAGGCACCGCAGGAGAGAGGTACACGGAATGAAAAAATACAATGTAGCGTCTGTGCTGAGAGAAGCAGAGAAGGGCTTTTTCGAGAGTTCAGAGGACGGGACCGAGGGGCGAGGCTGTCTATGAGATAAAGACACGGATAGCGTTGTTGAGTGATTCGCTCAGTGTAAAAACGAGAGGAAGCATTGGAGGGGACGAGAAAGAACAGATTTTTGTACCTGCTTGGTAACAGAGCAAGACAGTTTCTTCCTTCTTCCACCACCATTTTCTGATTCTTTCATTCTCCCGATGTGGGAGGGAGGTCATACAAATTTGGATGTTCTACAGATTGCCTGTTTGTGTCTTGTCTCGCCATTCCTCTCTTTAGCTCTCCTATCTCTCTTATTCTCTCTGTGTGTACAGAAATCCAGAAAGGTCTCCCCCTTCTGACTGGGCAGGGCCTCGCACTACTCTTGTCTGGTCTCGGGAATCTAGAGGTGGGTGGATGCGTGGGCCTCTGTCTGTCTATCTCTCTTTCTGTCTCTGTCTCTTTCTGTCTGTCTGTCTATCTCTATCTTTCTGTCTGTATGTCTCTCTTTCTGTCTCTGTCTCTGTCTCTTTCTGTCTGTCTCTCTGTCTTTCTGTCTGTATATCTCTCTTTCTGTCGTCTGTCTGTCTCTCTGTCTCTGTCTCTGTCTCTGTCTTTCTGTCTGTATATCCCTCTTTCTGTCTCTGTCTCTGTCTCTTTCTGTCTCTCTCTCTCCCTTTCTATCTTTCTGTCTGTATATCTCTCTTTCTGTCTCCGTCTCTGTCTTTCTGTCTGTAGATCTCTCTTTCTGTCTGTCTGTCTCTCTGTTCTTTCTGTCTGTATATCTCTCTTTCTGTCGTCTGTCTGTCTCTCTGTCTCTGTCTCTGTCTCTGTCTTTCTGTCTGTATATCCCTCTTTCTGTCTCTGTCTCTGTCTCTTTCTGTCTCTCTCTCTCCCTCTCTATCTTTCTGTCTGTATATCTCTCTTTCTGTCTCTGTCTCTGTCTCTTTCTGTCTGTCTCTCTGTCTTTCTGTCTGTATATCTCTCTTTCTGTCGTCTGTCTGTCTCTCTGTCTCTGTCTCTGTCTTTCTGTCTGTATATCCCTCTTTCTGTCTCTGTCTCTGTCTCTTTCTGTCTCTCTCTCTCCCTTTCTATCTTTCTGTCTGTATATCTCTCTTTCTGTCTCCGTCTCTGTCTTTCTGTCTGTAGATCTCTCTTTCTGTCTGTCTGTCTCTCTGTCTTTCTGTCTTTCTGTCTTTCTGTCTCTCTGTCTCTCTGTCTCTGTCTCTGTCTCTGTCTCTTTCTCTGTCTCTGTCTCTGTCTCTGTCTGTGTCTCTGTCTCTGTCTCTGTCTCTGTCTGTCTTTCTGTCTATCTCTCTCTCTCTATCTTTCTATCTGTATATCTCTCTTTCTGTCTCTCTTTCTGTCTCTGTCTCTGTCTCTGTCTCTGTCTCTTTCTGTCTCTCTCTCTCCCTTTCTATCTTTCTGTCTGTATATCTCTCTTTCTGTCTCTGTCTCCGTCTCTGTCTTTCTGTCTGTATATCTCTCTTTCTGTCTGTCTGTCTCTCTGTCTTTCTGTCTTTCTGTCTGTCTGTCTGTCTGTCTGTCTCTCTTGTCTGTCTGTCTCCCTTGTCTGTCTGTCTGTCTGTCTGTCTGTCTGTCTCTCTTGTCTGTCTGTCTGTCTGTCTGTCTCCCTTGTCTGTCTGTCTGTCTGTCTGTCTGTCTGTCGTCTGTCTGTCTGTCTGTCTGTCTGTCTGTCTGTCTGCCTGTCTCTCTTGTCTGTCTGTCTGTCTGTGTCGCTGTCTGTCTGTCTGTCTGTCTGCCTGTCTCTCTTGTCTGTCTGTCTGTCTGTGTCGCTGTCTGTCTGTCTGTCTGTCTGTCTGTCTCTCTTGTCTGTCTGTCTGTCTGTCTGTCTGTCTGTCTCCCTTGTCTGTCTGTCTGTCTGTCTGTCTCAGCGTGTCTGTTCTCCTTTTGGTTGTTCAGTCTGCTCTCTACTTCTCTCAGACTGGATGACCCCCGAATGAGTTTTTCCCCCTTCACGTTTTACTCCCTTGCTCCCTCAGTCAAAGAACGAGAAGATTCTTCAGGGGGCTGTCCGGACAGTCAGGCTGCTGACACCCGAGTTGGGCTTCAGGGAACTCGCCGCAGTCAGACAGGCCCTAGACCATCCGGCACTGCAGCTGCTGGACGATCAACTGAGGGTGAGTGCCTTGAGGGTGAAGAAGGGCAGCTGCCTTGCGGGCAACGCTGGTCTGCTTGCACTTTTACTTTGAGATTGTATATTTTGATGTGACGCGTGTTTTTGTTCATCTTGCAGGACCCCTTGTTCAGTCTGTTTGTATGCAGTGAATGCAAAATGACCTTCGATTTTTGTGTTGTGACGTATTTTCTTTTTCGTTTTTCCACACTGTTTTTTTCTCTCGGTCCGCTTCTTGCACACACTTTTGAGAGGATGATTTGCGTCTGGCGGTTCTCTGCACACACTTTTGAGAGGATGATTTGCGTCTGGCGGTTCTCTGCTCACACTTTTGAGAGGATGATTTGCGTGTGGCGGTTCTCTGCACACACTTTTGAGAGGATGATTTGCGTCTGGCGGTTCTCTGCGGAAAAGTTCTCTGTTTGTTCTTACACCAACAATCTTTTGCTTGGACGCATTTGCCCCACCTTGCTTGCCTGCAGGCTGATCTGGACACCAGGGCCTCTGCACTTTCCGGGACCATGCCTGTTGAGTCCCTTCCCCGACGGGAGGACACGGCAGGAGGTGCAGGCAGAATGCAACACGAGGACGCTCTGTCTTTTTCTGTTTTGCCATCTGAGGCTGGAGAGTCGAAAGAAGGCAGCACTGATGCAGGTTTCTCTTCTTTTTATGTCGACGAGGAAGGGGAAGAGGGCGAGAGAGGGCCAAAAGGAAGATTCAAGAGGCAGACAGAGGAAGGAGAATCATGGCAGCAGGGGGTGGAGAGAGCATTCAATGAAGAGTTTGGATTCGGGTGGCACAGCGGGGAAAGAGAAGAGGAGAGGTTCAGGGGAGAGGAAGATGAGCATAACGGATCTGAACCTGTGGGGGAGTCTTCTCTTTACTTCTCTGACAACCTTCCTGACTTTGTGCCTAACACTGTGTCGCTCTCTCCGACCGCTTCTGCTGCATCCAGTCTGTCGACAGAGAGAAGAAGAGAAAAACAAGAGGGCACACCATCACTGCGGGTGGAGCATGGAGACGGGAAAGGGAGAAAGAGAGAGGGAATGCAATCACAGTCAACTAGAGAAAGGGCAGCAAGGGGGGATGGATTAGCACAGAAAGACAGAGAAGAATTTGATGGGCCTCCTGAAGGAGGGGACTCCTTTCTTGCCATATGGGACAGACAGAGAATGCGAACACAGCAGGAGAAGGGACAGGAGGGTACAGGGGGGCGGGGTGGAGATGAGCCTTTTTCTCTTTTTCCTTCTGCGGACCCGAAGAGCAATGCGGACCTGGTGCGTGCGTATGCACAGAAGGCGAGGGAGAAACGACAAGGTCAGTGAGTTGAGGTGTCTGAGCGGAAGAGAGAGAGAAAGTGTATTCAAAAGGAGACGCAGGCTCTGCAAGTTCAGGTCGTGTACCATCAATTTCTAGCTGAGGAAGAATACATAGAGAAGAATGACATTCTCATTTTTCTTTTGTCTGTATCACTATTTTGCCTACCAGCTGTTGGGCTCAAAAACCGTCTGTACAATGGAGTGTTTGTTTGGAACAAATCTCTTTGATATCTCACTTGACTTCTTTAAACCTTCTTTGCTTCAAATTTGATAGACTGTACCCTCCCTCCCACACGTCTTGCAAGAGTTTGCTGCTCTTAATTGTGAATGCATTGTCCATTTATTTTTGCGTTCATTCATGCATGCCTGCAGGATTTCAATTTGGGTCCCTCACGCTGGACATGAAGAAGGTGAGCAGAATGCATGGGAACGAACGAGATTTGTGTGCTTGAATGAATGAATGAATGAATGAACGAATGAGTGAGACATTGAGCACCGCCGAGAGTCTCTGCTAGGAAATAAAGGCATGAGTTTTTTCTCCAGTATCGCGCCTCCAGATCCGAGATCAGATTTTTTTCAGTCTGCATGCCATTGGGAGAGTCTATATGCCATTGCATGGGAGGGTCTGCACGGGAAAAAAGGGTGGGTCCATCCATTCACCGGAAGGAGAATCGTCTCAGCTGACACTATGAATAGAAAGACCGGCTGACAAACGGACATATGTACAGGCAGGCGAACGAGCGGACAGAAAGATTGAGCGACCGAAAAAACGAACCACTCACAGCGTGTTTTTCCTTATTCGAGTGACCCAGGTGGCGTTGTGATTTCCTGCCCTGACTCTTTCCATGTCGGTTTCGTTTAATTCTGTTTTTGTCCTCTCGTTTCCTTTTCTTTCCGTGTTGTCTCTTTCTCTTTTTTTCTCTCTCTACTTTCCGTTCAGGTTGAGGCCCTCGGGGAACGGACGCGGGCGGCAGAGAGGCGACAGGAGAGACTCGAGAAGGGAATTTCTGGGAACGAAAGAGGAGGGGAAGAGGACGACGACAGTGTGGAATGGGAGGAAGGGGGCGGGCTCTCGGGGACTCAACGAAGAAGAGGAAGAACAGTGAAGGTCTGTCTGCCTGTTGCTTCCTTTCCTGCAACTCGTAGGGCTCATTTCATTCTACGCCGCTGACGCGTATTGACAGAACCCTGGGTAAGTGTCTCTGACGTGGAATTCAGAAGAAGCAGACAGAAAGAAGCGCACGTCCGTACGAATACACTCTCACTGCCTTATACGTGAGCTCACTCATTCTCTTCCGTCCCCTCGTTTCCATCATCCAAAGCAGAGACTATGCGTTCCATTAAGTTGATTTTGTAACTAGCTGTTCAACGCAATCTGCAATGCAGAGACGAGACGGGTCAAGCACTCGTGCCCCCTCATCAACGTTGCTGTCGGAGGAGATGGACGAGCAATCGATGGAACAGCTGTGGAAAAAGGCAAGGCAAGCTTCGGAAAATGGAGATTCCCTGTCGTCGAGCAGCTCTGGAAGACATCGGCAGTCAGCTGGTAGCCCATCAGGTGGCGTTGTAGAGAACATGACTGGAGTGATCAGAGGGCCCTCCCTTGTTCCTGACCAAAAACAGAATCACGGGTGGGAAGCAGGATATGAGCATATTGCGGGAATCAGAAATGGAAGACGGTCACATCACCGTAGAATTAAGTCATGACTCTTTAACCACTCTGTGTTTAAGAGACTGAGTCAGAGGAGTCTTTGTTGACTCTTCAAAGGGAAAGTAAACGCAATTTGGTATAATCTGCATGCATTAGATTTTTAGAAATTCTTAGCGGTTCTACATAGAAATACCGCAGAAAATCAATTGAAGTTTCCGATAATTTTGTTCAAGTCTTAAAAAGAAAAAATGGACGGAAATGTTTAAATTTTTGGTTAGAAAAATCTTAATATGTCAAGGTCTCAATAAAAGGCATAAGAAACACCAATTCAGCAGAAAATAGCAAAAAGTGTGTCACTAGCTAGGTAAATCCCAGACTGCTTGTCAGCATTTGTGGTTTGTTTCAGTACTAAATACTGTTTATAGACCTTTGAGGGGCGGTTTCTTCGAGGCGGCTTGGGAGTGGCTCGTTTAGGTATATATATTAGTGTGTGCCTACGCCCTCTCCAATACTCTCCAAAATACGTATACTATAGTTCGCGCGGCGTTCTTGATACACGTGTTAGGTTTTTTTTCTTTTCTTTTGTTGAAGGATGTTCAAGGGTTAATGTTCAATCTAGTTCAATGATAATCTAGATGATAACTTCAAACTTAAACTTCAGATTCCTACAGTTAATACAACCATAACGTTATAATTCAAAGTTAGTCAGAATCGGTATATCTCAAGATATTACTTCTACAAAAACACTTAGAAAATAGAAAGACATTTAAACACATTTACCTTAAGCCCAGCGAGTTAAGATGAATTAAGGTGAGTGCTCAGTGCCTTATATCAGGTGTTTAATCACGTGTTCATCTAGTTTATCTTGAATTTTTATGCAAATTTCCGAGCCCAAGCTGTCTTCGATCCGAGGACCGTCGTACAATTCATTCTCGCTCTTTCCTTCGTGCGCGCGATACGCGCGATACACACAAATCGGAAAACATTAGAAAAGACAGGGATCGAGGCGGATCCGCCTTAAGTGCACTTAGAAGCATAGTTTTTGCATTTATAGCCAAAGAAATCAATCCTAGAAATCAATTATTAGGTCGGAACTCCGCGGAAAGTTATCAGGTGAGTGATGAAAAAAGAAGGAGGAAAGGTCACCTCAGGTCTAGCCTCAAGTCAGGAAACTTCTCTTTTCTCTTTCTTTCATTGTATCTATGCGACGGCACGCTCGCCCTTAACAACTGCCAGTGGACCTGGGAACACCAAAAGAAGGCAAACAGCAGGGATAATTCAGATCTGATAGTAAGAAGCTATTAGTTTACTCTAGCTAACTCTAGCAAGCACTCAGTCTGCCTAATGTGCGGAAAAGCGATGCTAGAATGAAATGATCAGAAGAAGGAAACGCTCCAGATTCTTGTCGAGGACAGTCTAATACTTGCTGCAACTAGACCGCAGCAATACTGTTTAATTGCTGTCAGCAATTTGTGTGTTTGCCTTCATAATGTATCTCATTATTACTGAAGAAATAAAATGAAAGCGATATGCATGAGTCCGACCACTGGCAGGCTACAAAAATACCAAGACTGGCAGCTACATGCTAGGCTACATGTTCCACGCTGACGAACTGACTTCAACGCTTCCTTCAGACATTTGTATGTCTTCACGTACCAAATTTTGTTTAGCAGGACGACCCGTGTGTTGAAAGGCCGTCAGTGCGTTCTCCTGGAACTTTAAGTATTGGTGCTTGAGGGCTTATGAGATGCAGCTTAGCCGCCGCTCTGGATAGAACGTCAGCATCTTTTCGAGAAGATCCACGGCCTTGGCAGGTGAAGCAGGGAAGCAGGAACGGAAGCTAACCTGGCCTTGCTCCTGAAGGACAGAAAAAGCCTTCACCTAGCTGTAGAAAGAGTGACAGAAGAAAAAAAAGGGACGTACAGAGAGATCAGAGAAGTGCGTGAAAGTAAATAAAAGAGATGTTCAATTGAAAATGAGAAGTCCGTCAGAAAATAATCGAGTAACCTCGGATAAGATTGAAAAGATGGATCACAGATTATAGCGCAGCTCGGTGAAAGGGTGGAAAGAAAGACTAGCTCGTGGTACATGTTTGAGGGAGGGATTTGTTTTAATTCAAAAAATTCTTTTCTTTTTTAATTCCCTCCGTTGCTTGTTTGTATACTGTCCTGTCGGTTGGTGACCTTACGTTGAAAGACTGGGTTGCCGTGTACTTTTCCTGTCGGGGGTTGTATAAATAGATGTACTCAGTGTACTACAACAGGTCGGATAAACAAAAGCCGAGCGACCCTTTTGCCTCATGCATCTTCTCTTGGTAGGAAGAAAGTTAACTCTTTTTTTTCAGAGTTGATGTCAGAGTTCTGACAGACATGCACTCTTCAATCGATTGTAATGGAGAACGACCCTTAATTCGTTCTTAAAACTTATGCCGCTATTATTTATCTCCTGCTCCCTTTCTTTCTCCCTTTTTCACAGCGATCCCGCCTTCTTTCCTTCCTCTTCGCTCTCTTGCCTCCCTTCCCCTCCTTTCTTCCCTTCGTCCCTCTTCTTCCCGGCCATAGTCTCTGCCTTCCTTCTCTCCTTCTCCGGTCCCTTCTTTTCTCCCTTTCAAACTGCTAATATTCCTTCGTTCTTCCTTCTTTCCTTCCTTCCTTCCTTCCTTCCTTCCTTTCTTTCTTTCTTCTTTTATTTGTTTGTTTGTTTGTTTGTTTATTTATTTATTTGTTTGTTTTTTTCTTTCTTTCTTTCTTTCTTTCTTTTTTTCTTTCGTTCTTTCGTTCTTTCGACGTTCTTTCATTTTTTCAGTAAGTTCGTTCTTTCATTCTTTCGTTCTTTTATTCTTTCTTTTTTTATTCCATTCGATCGCTCTTTCTTTCTTTTGTTCTTTCTTTCTTTTTTTCTTTCGTTCTTTCGTTCTTTCGACGTTCTTTCATTTTTTCAGTAAGTTCGTTCTTTCATTCTTTCGTTCTTTTATTCTTTCTTTTTTTATTCCATTCGATCGCTCTTTCTTTCTTTTGTTCTTTCTTTCTTTCTTTTCTACTTTCTTTCTTTCTTTCTTTATTTCTTTTTTTTTTCTTTTTTTCTTTCTTTCCTAGTTTTTTTCTTTTTTTCTTTCTTTCTTTCTTTCTTTCTTTTGTTGATACTTTCTACAGATTCATTCTTGCAGCTTGAAGCTTAAATTAATTAAGAGTGTCTGACCTTGGTGTATGACTATTTGTGATATGAATTAGAAAATTATCTACTAGTACTTTGAAATCATTAATGAAATACTCTGTTTAAAATGCATTTATAGGGTAAAACTTATAGATTTTTTTAGGCAGCGGTTTTAAAAATAATAGTTCAATAACTATAGGGCTCAATTTACTGTAACATTCAGTGTTAGAGTATCTGTACAAAAAGTTACTATTTCACAACTCACTAACTAAATTACGTTTTAAACTAGCTATATAGGCTGCATCAGGAGACTTAAAAAAGTGAGAAAGAAAGAGAGGCAAAGGTGTTTAATTACGGAATATATTTATTCACTAGTTACTCACTTCAAAAGTAATATAATCAGGAATATATTCAGAAATATATTCCTAAATTAATTAAAGGGGAGTCTGGGGGCCGAAGCCCCCCGGGCTATATTTTTGATTTTTTTTTTTTTTTAAGTACAGTTTATGACTATAAAAAATTAGTTTTAAAAAAGATAAACAGGGGCTATCTAGGTTGAAAGTTTATAGGCGGTTGAAAGTTTATACATGTTCTCATTGCATGAACATGCACACTACACCTTGTGTTTGAAACTCATGTATGAAGACCCGATTTTTGATATAACATGTATAATCGGCTATTCGGCTCCGAATACATGCACCGATGGCCGCGGCCGCTAGTAGAAGCGGTGGGCTGCGCCAGCGCGTGCATGGCTGGCCCAGGCTGCATAGGTTGGGCCATGCATGCAGTGCACAGGATGTGCACAAGCCTCTAGGCTACTCCCAAAACATTTGTTTTTATAACATAAAAAAAAAATCACACACCATTAGAATGACCAAAAGTATTAAAGACTAGTAAGAATCGGACTTTGGCTAATTAATCACTTTATTCAATCACATTCAATCACTTCATGGGATAATTAAATATATTCTAATCACAAGTGACTAAACACCTTTGAAGAGAGGGAAGAATTAAAGAGTATGAAAGGGTGTGAAGTGATACAAAAAAAGTAAAAGAGGAGGGAAAAGGGAGGAAGATGGGATGTTTGGAGGTTTTGGAACTCGCTTCAAGCCGTTCATCTATAATTCTGGGATCGTTCCCTTTCAAACCTTGCTTTAGAATGGAGTGAGCCCTCTCGCATACACACGCAGGTGATTCAACCATGATTGACTGTTCAATGTGATCCGTTCACGGCACAGGGTAGACCTGTGTGGGCCGGCCAGGGAGGTTTGATGCGTCTAGGCGCTTTCCCTGGAAGCCGCACGTCGGACATTTGGCATTGGAGCGGGAGGCCAATCCTCCGGACATTAATCCTAATCCTAATCCTAACTAGATTTTGAAAAGTACTCTCCTACCTAGGTGCATGCTAGGGTGTATGGTGTCTTTGTATCAAATTGTATGTATTAACTAGTGTATTGACCTAGGTATTGACACTTATTAATTATAAATATGTTAATTATAAACTACTAGATTATACATATGATGATCGAGTCAGTTTAGCAGTACGCATACACTGCAGACCCGGCACATACTCTAGCATGAACTGCACAGGTGAAAGAGATTTTTCTCTTGGTCTTATTCACCCAGTTGATAATGTTCATCACCGGTAACCCCCCCCTCTGTGCCAGTGCGAAGGTTCCTGGTTCTGTGGCTGATGGTCTGAGTTGCCCTGTTGGAGTGCCTGGAGGATTTGCTGACCCTGCCAGTTGGACTGCCATGAGACTCCACCCCCGCTCTGTCCTACTGGGGGGGCTTGCGGGGCGCGCCCGTGGGGTGCTGGGTCGAAATGGTGCTGCTGTGGGTGGTTGCCTGTCTGTGGCTGTGCACCAAAATGGCCTCCCCCTCTTCCTGTGGCAGCAGAACCATGGGAAAAATGGGTGTCAAAAAATTCCCCCCCTCTTCCTCCCTGGTGGGGTCCTCTAGAGGCAGTGGGATGAGAAGGGAGAAAGGCCATCTGTGTCCCTCTTTCCCTCTCTGTCTGCATGAGAGGAGGGGGTAGTCCGGCTGTTCCTGTGGAAACGGGGGGATGCCGGTGATTGACCCATGGACGATCATCAGAACTTACAGGGGGGGGGAGGGAACTGGCCCATGGGGGGTTGTCAGAAGTGGGGGGGAGGCCAACCTGTGCTCCTTGCCTTGACATGCCATGAGACTGCTGATAGGTTCTTTCTCTTTCTGCTCGTCCAGAAGAAAGTTGAGGCGCAACGTACCCCGTCCACTCCCCTCCTCCCCCGGCCCCATGCCCCAAAGTCCCTACCTGCCTTCCTCCACTGCCCCCCCCTCTCGTGTGCAACCCATCCAAGACACAATGACCCATGTCGCTTCGCAAGTCAGGACGCGCAGGAGCACTCCCCCCTCCTCCTAGGGTTCCGATCTGCCTCCCCCCTTCCACCCCCTGCCCACCCCCACAGTTCGAAGGTCCCCGTTGAGGCAGAGTCCCGATCTCCCTCCCTCCTCCAAAAAAGTCAGTCTGAGCCTGCGGGACCATCCCGACCTCCCTCTGCATCTGCCTACCTCCCCTCCCCCCCCTCCCCTGCTGTTGCTGCTGCTGCTGATGGTAATGAGTATCGGAACCCACACGCCTCCCTTCTCCGTCCCAGAAAGGAAATCCATGCCCACTTTCTCCCCTGCCCCCAGCCTGATTGACTCCCGATGCCCCCCCCTTCCCCTTCTGTTTGGGCAACCACAGCTGGGTGGTCCCAGAGGGGGGATGGGGATCTTCTGGCTCTCCTTGCGGGCCCCCTCTCTGCATCACACTGGGGGTTTGCTTACTGACCCACACACTAGAAGAATGCTGGGCTGTGGAGGGATGGGCTGATAGGGAGATGGCTGGAAGGGCGGAGGCGACTTCCTCTACTGACCCCCTCACATGGGCGATTTGGAAGGGATGTCTCATGCTTAGAGGTGCCATTCTGTCTGTGGGGGCAGCGGGCAGTTCCGCACGATTCATCAACACACCCCCAGAAGAAGAAGAGGAAGAGGGTGCTACCCACATCGTTTCCTCCTCTGCAAACTGCAGAGCTCTTGTGAAGTCCTCAAACCGCCTCGTTCGTGCCCCCTCTCTCAATGCCCCCCCCACAGACCTCTGAACTTCATCATCAAGCAGACGAAGATCGACAGAGTCGACGTCGGTGTGCGTCCTTCTGTGACGCGTATACTCTTTCTCTATCACTGCCAGACGACCTTTCAACTCTTCATCCTCCGTCTCCAATCTCCACCCCTCAGCACTCCCTTTCCGGTATCTGTCCCTTTGCCGTTGCAGGTCCTCTCTTGCTCTCCGGACCTCCGCCATTCTCCCCCTCTGCCCCTCACACTCCTGGCACAACTCCAAAGTCACTGCCCCTCCAAGGAGGGAGTGGTCGGGTCGGCAGAAGAGGTCACGCACGGGGGGGGGCCAATGCAGGGCCTCAGACACCTGCATGAAATGAAAGCATGCAGGCAGGGAGAGATCGAGCCAAGAAAGGGAATACAGGCGGTCACCCTTTCTCTGGAAACGCGTTCCGTTTATGCTCATCGATTCTCTTGTCCCGCCGCCATTCAGACAGACCCCCACTGAATGAATCAGCAGGCTGCGCACCGAGAACACAACACAACCATCGTGCTCGCGCAGCACTTTTCTTTCTCCTTCTGTGTCTTCTCGACACGGGCTCGATGTGACGGGAGAGCAGAAAATGCAGGAAAAGAAAAATCCCCCTGCATGCACTTTCATTAGGAACTGGCAAGCACAGACATTCGACGCTCGACGGATCCATCCGTTGATTCCCCCCCTCCTTATTCATTCATCTCTTTTCCTTCCAAGAATAGCAATGCTTATTTCTTTTTTGAGTCGAGGAAACATTGAAGACACAAAGGAGGAAAGGGAAGAGACACAAACTACGTTCCTGTTTCATATCCAATCTCTGTTTTCATTCCAGTCACTAACCGGGAGCATAGCAATTCCACACGTGAGCGCGCAAGGTGGCGCTGTGGCGGCGATTTTTGCCTTGAGTGGTTGTGCATCCCTGAGTGCCTTCCAATGCTTGAACACTGTGCGTGGCCTGATGACGTGGGACTGCGCTCTCGTCAAAGAGAAGTCATAGTCACAACAGGCCCCGTAAAGGTAAGTCTGGAGAACCCAGAGGAGACCCCGGACGTACTCCACGACGGCAGAGGCTTCCTGGTCGCTTTTTTCTCCTTCCTCCCCTCCCTCTCCGTCTCCTGCCTCAGATGGAACACTCTCTCTCGCAGTACCGACGGGCGTAGAGTCCGTTTCATCGGAGAGAGACGACAGGGCGTCGTCGTCTTTTGCCTCTTCCTTCTCTTCCTCTCCCTCCTGCCCATTTCCTTGCTCTGCCGAATTCCCTTCTTTCCCTGAGGGTCCGGATGCACTCCCCCCCCCTGCTCCCCCCGAAGGTCCCATCATGAGGACTTCCTCATCGTCCTCCTCTTCCTCTTCCTCATCCTCCTCAATGCCTTCCCCTCCTTGCCCGTTGCCCTCTGCTGCTTCTTCCAGACCGCCGTCTGAGGCAGAGGCAGCAGCAGACTGCCCGTCACGGTTCTCTTCTCCATCCCCTCCCGTCGAGGGCCCGAGAGAGAGCAGAGAGGAGAGAGAGAGATCAGGAGCGACTCTCAGAACGTCCCGAGTCACAGGGCCTCCCTCGAGCAGAAGCTCTGCCCTCGCGGGCCCTCTCCGTCTTTTTGTGTCCCTGCTCAGGGAATAAGAGTGAGACTCGCGACCTGCAAAGAACATGAAAGAAGAGAGAGAGAGAGAGAGAGAGAGAGAGAGAGAAACGAATAAGAGCAGCATGTCGAAAAACCCAAAAAGTGAGCGAGTCAATTTGAGCCTTTTTCTTTCTTTGATTGACTCTCTAATTCTCTGCAACCTCGCTAACGTGTCTAACGTGTCTAAGAAGGGAGCAGAACCACTGAGCAGTCAGTCCCTCTTCCTTCCTCACCCTCACTGTGAGTGATACATCCCCATCCCTCAAATTCCATCCCCTTCTCTTGTCCAAAAGAGCGTTTGCCTGCTACATCCCCCCCTCTCCACTCCACACTTGACACAACCAAAGCGCCTAGCTCTGCCTAAGCTGACCTGGCCCTGAGCCTTCTTCTCTTTTCTTTAATTGATTTTTTGATTCTCTCAACCCCGCCGACAGTTCTAAGAAGGGAGCAGAACCAGTAAGCAGTGAGTCCCCCTTCCTTCCTCACACTCACTAGCTGTGAGTGATTCATCACGGTCCCCCAACTTCCGTCCCGTCCTCTTGTCCGAAAGAGCGTTTGCCTGCTACATCGCCCCCCCTCTTCACCTCTCCACTCACTCCAGACTTCACACAACCAAAGCGCCTAGCTCTGCCTAAGCTGACCTGGCCCACCTGTGCGCACTAGGAGAACTCCCACTAGGAGGAGGTAGAGGGAGAGGTTCACAGACAGACACACTCGAGGCTCTACTTTGTGCATCGCTGCACAGACACCCCAAGCCATCATGCCGCTCTGCCCTCCCCCCTCCTCCTCTTTCAACTCTGTGACCAGACCGTCTGAGGGGAACTTTGCTCTCCTGAGGGCCAGATATTCGTCCCAAAGGAACTGTCCTGCTCCGTGGAGTGCTGGCAGATAGTCATCTCCTAAGAACAAAGAGAGGAAGGCAAAGTCGCGACAGACCTGCAGGTAGCCAGAAAAAGAAATAGAAGAAACAAGAGTGTGATGTTTTCACTCAAGAGAAGCAAAACAGTGGACGCACCAACTACATTCACCTGTAGACCCACACAAAACAAAGCGAAAGAGAACAAGCGTCTTTCCCGAAGAGTGTCTTGAGGGACTCTCGGCTCTTCAACAGAAAAATAAGAACGTCGAAGGAAACCTCTGGGGGCCACCTGTAACCAAACGACACACACGAGAGCCGCGCACGCCCAGCAGCCCGACCTAAAGCACACAGATACAACACGGGAAGGAAAAAACAAAAACCCGCACACACACACACCCGCCCCCTGACCTGCACCTCATCAGCCCCCTTCAGAGATCCCTGAGTCCCACTCCGCACAACCGCCGCCGCCAATTCCTGCCTCCACAGAATAACAGCTCGAGCTTCTCCGCCCCCTCTCATCTGTGTCCTGACGTTCTTCGTTCTTGCCCGACGGTCTCTGTCTGTAGAAACATCCACCACACCCAAACGCACACCTCCTAGGCAACGAGCAACGAGACTCAACACAAACAAATCCGAGTCGCATCCAACGATGCCGTGAGATCCAGTCCCTCCGCCTTTGTAGGTTCCCAGATACATGTTTCTGATCACCTGAGAGATGATTTTGTGCTCCCCCTCCCCTGCCGTCTCTGCCGAGCTAACGGTAATGCGCAGTGAGGACAGGTGCTCGAGTCCCCGTCTCGGTTGCTGCAGACGGGAGATGGCGTAGTATCTGCAGGCAGTGGAAAGGGGACACGCACGATGAATCTGTGAGATGCTTGCACTTAGTCTTGAGGGCTCTCCTCTGTTTTGACCGACTGGTCAAGACGGATGGCGCATTGCACTTTCTAGCACAGGGAGGGGGTGGGGTTGCACTTTCGTTTCGTCCCTTGATTTTCTCGAGTGGTAGGCATAAGCTGAAAAAGAAGAACCTAGACGTAGACGGGAAGCTCTGTTGGGGCATACATACCTTAACGCATCCCCCACACGGAAGATGGCCTGCGTGCCTGGAGAGATTTGAGCAGACGAGTAGGAATCCACGCCTTTGGCCTTTCCATGGGAGGACTTTCTTTTCTCCCGTCTCCTCTGTCTCTGCGTGAAGAGTTTTGCCTTTGCGGCCGGACCGTCGAGAGCGAGGTAGACGGAGACGGCAGGCCTGCAGAGACGGAAAGTCTCGTCGAGTCGGTTGAAGAGACGGACAATCGCGTGGCTGAAGTCTGCTGAAGTCCTGAAGGCCTCGTGAACGAAACCGTTCAGATCCAGATAAACGTGGTCGAATTCCGTCACATCTGTTTGGCTGAACGCAACTCGGAATTTTTCCAACAGGAGTTTGTGGTATTTGGCGATTCCCATTATAAAAAGAATTTAAGACTCTGTAAGCAGATCAGACCAAATGAGTCAAAAGGGGACCGTCACTTTAAGTCAGAAGATATCTTCCGTAACAACAGCGTTCTCTGTACGGAGGGGAAGTCGAAAAGCAGCCGAAAAGGAGTACCAATTTCTGACAAAGCATGCAACAACTTCTGCTGCAAGGCAGTTTGACTCAGAGATCAACCGGGGTTTCCTAAGTCACGTTTGTATCTCAATGTCCTCTCTTCCAGCATCCCGGTGCTCTGTGATGTTGCCGCACTGAAGGCTTTTGTTGCTCTGGAAGAATGGTCAGTGCACCAGCCTGGGTGGGCCGATCGAAGCTCAAATTGAAGGGATTTGAAGGAGTCTGAGAATTCGGAGACGCGGAGACGGCTTTTGGAACATGCACTTGGAAGACGGATCGCGCGCGAGCAAATCGACGTGCGCGCGGGGGCCCGGCGGGCCTTCGCACCATGCATGTGAATCCACGCAAATTCACCGTCAACATACCGTCAACGTGCTGCAGGTGCTCGCAGTTGTTTGTGGGATCGAAGTATGTGAAGTATTAATATTATAGCGTCGGGAGAGCCACTGGCTGGTCTGGAATTTTGTGTGAGACATTCTAGTCTGTTCATTGATCGCAGTGCGTGTGTGAGTGCGAGTGTACAATTTGACGACAGAACGACTCCGGTTCCGCTTTGATACCTTTTTCCGTCTCTCACAGTTATCCAACCACCCTAGGCACAAAAAATGGACTTCCCGCAGCCCCCTTCCCCTTCTTTGGCACCGAAGCGCTTGTCGAAAGAGCTAAGTGCTCTGCAGAGAGATTTGAAGGCCATGGGAGAAGGGAGGGAACCGGAGACGAACAGCCGTGCTCCCTCCGAAGAGGGAGAAAACTCTGGTGCTCTCCGTTCAGGTGTGTTTGTGGGTCTTCTGCTCTGGCAAAAGGCTCTTTTATTCGCGTATTCCTCAGTGGTTTTTTGCGCAGCCTGCCTGGTTCCGACTTGTTGTTATCTCTTCCTTTTCTCCCTGCGCATTTTTCTTGAAGTTCTTTCCAAGCCGTCTTGCGGGAGGCATCTCAATGGATTGGTGCAGACAAATTCGAAGGGAGGAGTCAGCAAAAGAAAAGGATGGATCTCTTAACTTTATTTTCCAGAAAAGGACGCAATTAAGGGAAAAAAGGAGGAGGAAGACGCAGAGATCCCTTCGTTCCATTTTGTCCCCCCAGTCTCTTCTCTCAATTCAGAGCGTCGCTTTTCCCCACGTCTTTGCCCTTTCCCTTCCTTCCTGCCCTGCCTCTGCATGCAGCAAGTGCGAGCGCAAAAATCGGAGAGAACAACAGCAACGCTCCGAGAACCTCCCTGAGACTGCAGCAGGAGAGGGAAAAGAAGGAGAAAGAGGAGGAGGAAGACTCCGAGGTGATGGTCGTCGAGATTCCCGTTGAACAGCACGAGGACGAAGACGAGGAGGACGAAGAAGAAGAAGAGGAAGAGGCAGAGGAGGAAGAGGATGACGGCATTCGAAGGTCCAAGAGGGTGGCGGCTCTCCCTCAGAAGAACTACCTGTCAGCCCCCGAGTTCTATCAGCAGAGTCAGCAGGGAAAGAAGAATAAAAACGACGAGGACGACGACGAATGGGATGCGGGGTCCGAATTCGACAGCGATTTCGAGAGGGGGAAACGATTCGGAGGGGGGGGCAAGAGAAAATTCGTCATCGGAAAGGTAAGTCTCTCTCTCTCTCTCTCTCTCTCTCTCTCATTGTCTTCTGTCTGGAAGGTACTTTTCTTCCTTGTACGCTGTCATCGATCCTCTTTCCATTGGGTCGCTCTCTCGCTCCCTCCCTCCCAAAGCTCTCTCCTTTCTTCTTTCTTCCTTTCCTCTGCTTCCTTTTCTTTCCCTCGATGCCTCAACCGCGTCTCTCCCTCCCTCCAGTCTGTTTTCTTTGCGATGTGAGGTGATGATTTCCTTTCTCATTCCCTCCCCCCACTCCTTTGGTTTCTGCGACCTCTTCAGTGGCCTTGCTCATTCTCCACAATGCCCCTGTTCTCAGTCACTTACTTACCATCGGAACACAAAAAAAGAGAATATCCCATCCACTGCCCCCCCCTTCTCTCCTCCCCTCTCCTCTTCTCTTCTGTGTTCTCTCTCCCCCTCCCTGCAGGCCCACAAAACGGTCGCACGATCCCAGATGGGTCTGAAGACGAATCAGTGGGAGGTCATCATGCAGCGTCTCCAGGAAGACAAGGAGAACTCCCTGCCCTCTCAGGGTGCTGCCGCGTCTCTCTCTGCAGACGCAAACGCACTGCAGTCTTCCTCCTCTTTGGAAGAGGCAGACGCAGAGTCAGACGAGGAGATGGACATCCAGAAAGAAGAGAGGGGGGGGAAGCGGGGGGGATATTTGGTTCAGGGGGTCCCTATCAAGATCCGTAGGACGACCACCACAAAGTGCGTCACTTGGGACCTTGCCCTAGGCTCCGCCCCCCTTCCCGACTACTCTGTAGGGAAGCCTGCAGTTGCTGCTGCTGCTGCTGCAGAGATTGAAGATGAGGACGAAGAGGAGGAGGATGAGGAAGACGACAAGGAGAACGCTGTGGGGATCAGCAACACCTTCCGTGGCCCCTCCCGAGTGACAGATCGGTCCCACCTGAAACGGGATGGCGGGAAGAAAGAGAAGGAGAATGAAGCGCAGGAGAAGGGACAGGTGAGGAGAGGGCTCCGTGAGAGACACACGGCCCCCACTCGCTACAGTCCCTCGACTTTCGAGAAGAAAGAGAAGGAGAAGAAAGCCCAAAAGCAGCAGGAGAGGGAGAAGGAGAGAGCCAAGGCACTCACCTCGACTTCCACCCAGATGGCAAGGGCCCCCTGGAGAGAGCCCGAGGTCCCCTCTTCCCCAGGGAAGGTGATTGCCGTAGAGACATTTGACTGGGGCCTCTCTCAGTCTTCGTCTTCCTCGTCTCAGTCCTCCTCCTCTTTTGGCGCAGGGTACCTGGCAGTGGCTGTCTAGGTTTCTCTCTCAGTCTCTCTCTCTCTGTGCATGCGCTTGTCTTCCCCCTGTGTATGTGCGTGTGCTTCTGTCTCTGTCGGACGGCAGACCGATCGAGGGAGAAGAGAGAGAGAGAGAGAGAACAGAGGGAGGGAGGTGGATGTGCCTGAGAGGTGAGGATGGATGGGTCAGAGATGGATGGGTCAGCCAGTTGAGATAGAACAAAATACCTGTGGAAGAAACCAGCAGATTGGGTTGGGTGGAATGAAAGAAGAGAGAGAAGGAAAGGGAAGGAAAGGAAAGGAAGGGAAGGAAAAGGCAATCAACCACACGGAAGGAAAAGAACCACACGGACGGCTGAGGCAGAAAAACGGCTAGGCAGACACACAGGCATGCACGAAGAATACCAACTTTGTGTCACTGTTTTTTTCTTTTCGTCCCAGTCGCCTTTCACTTTCCTACTGCTTTTACTCCTCATGCATGCCTAACTGACCAACTGATCAGACAAGACTGGAAGCCTGGGGGGGCGAGATTCGGCTGGCTGTCTGAATCTAGATGGAGGGATGGAGAGATGAATGGATGGGTGGATGGATGGAGGTGTGAGCTGACACACATGCAGAAGCAAACCATCTTTCGTAATCCCCCCTGACTTCCTCTCTACTCTCTCTCTCTCGATCACTCGATTGATCTTGCTGCTTCGGTGCCTTTGCTTGCTTGCCCCCCCCCTTCGTGAGCACTAGCATGTTGTTCTCTTCCCTTCCTCTGCTTCCTTCATTTGGCAATAGACGAGGTGGATGATCCAATCTTTCGGATAATGATAGATAGACTCTTTTCTAGAACCTTCCTGTCATTCCCGATCCTCTATCGTTTTGTGTCTACCCCTCAGTTTTTTTCTCTCTCTGGTTGGCCGGCCACAGATAGACAGATACATTCATTCGTTCATTCATGTGCCGATCAATCGATCTGCCTGCCAATCAATTCTATGCGCTCTTGTTTTCTCTTCTGTCCTTCTTTCTCACTTTTGAATATTCTCTGCCCGTTCGTTTTCGGGCAGGCAGGCATACAACGTGGGCATGCTCTCCAGACTTCAACAAGGCACATCATACATAGATGCACAGACAGAGAGAGCATCATGGCCTGAGGGAAAAGAGAAGAGAGGGGGGAGGGCAAAGGTCGGGCAGGGAAACGAACTGACGGGAATTAATTCATTTGTGTGTGCCCTCCGACTTCCTTCCTGCTTTCCCGTTTGCCTTCCCTCCCCCCCCTCGCCCCTCTTTCTCATCTTTTGCACGAGCGAGGTATGCAGAAAGAACGAAAGAAAGAAAGAGATACCCAGGAGTCTGGACGAAGACGGACAAAAACCTCTAGCAAAAACCTACCTTTACTTTTCCTTTGTGAACTCCTGTATGAATCCAATCGCAGTGCAGCAACGCGCCTTTGTATAAATAAGTGGAAAGCAGCAAAAGGATTATCAGCCAAGAGCACCCTTCCTCTAACGATTGTCGATGAAAAACGCTGATGAAAGAAGGCGTATTGGAAGGACCGCGCGAGAAACCAAAGAAAGGACTATGGTTTAAGGTCTGCTTTACGCGCGTGCCTGTATGCTACATCGATTTGAATTTGTGTTTTTACTCAAATCCTTTGAATGGATTCGTTGACCGCCGTGCTGCTGGCGCACGCATGCATCTGGTTGTTTACAGCTGTCCATGCAGCCGCTTTCTATATTCGTTTGATTGATTCATTGATTGATTGATTGACCGTCTCTCCTTTGGCCCCTCTTCGGGACCGGTGTGCTGGGAGTGCGCTTAAATTGTTTGTTGCAGTTTTGATGCATGAGCCTTCCTGTGATCGATCGTCCTCTTCGGATCCAATGGATCAATCGGAGAATATCGGAGACTTCGATCGATGGTCTCTGCTGGCCGGCGTTCTGCACGATCGGCGAGGTGTGACACTGGTGTCTGTCGCAGCGTCGCTCCATGCATGCATCTAGGCATGCATTTTCTATGGTTCTATACTACATGCGTGCATGCATCGCAGAATCGGGAAAGGCTGGATAAAAACGTACATTCTGCCATTCTCATGAATGTTCTAGTGAATGTTTCATAGTATCTGTTCTATACTACAGGATGACAAACGGTTCTTTTTGCTTTTCCGTGAGGGACAGTGACGTTATTTTAATCAACCACTATAAATCAACTATCTGATACAATTTAATTCTAGATTCAATTCAATTTAATGCTATTATGCTATACATATTGATTCACTTTAATTCTTACAGGACATGCTAGAGGACATACCAGTATATACAGTAGTAACAGGGCATTGGGGCGGGAGGCCAATCCTCCGGACATCATAATAAATCCTAATCCTAAATCCTAACAGTCCTATAGGTACAGTAGTTTATATAATAGTCTTATAAATTCTGTTAATTTTTAAATCTGGAGAGCAGGATTGTCGCAATTATTAGCAATTATTCAAAAAAAAAAAACATATCTCTAAAGATGTACATGGACAGTTCCTGTAATAGTTCAAGTTTAATTGAGTTTAGAATTTCATTTCCACTCAGATTCTAATACATGTATCATTAAGCTTTACATATCGAATCGATCTAGGCTTCAACCACTGACTGCCATCGCCCAGGACGTCGGAAAACATCAAAAGGCCAGTCAAAGAGTAAGGCAGATGGCGCCAGCGAAATGGGCCTGTCCACAGCCAAGGGAGCCCCCCCGAGCGGGGCAGCTAACTCTCCACCACCATGTGCATCCCTCTGCAGGTCCACCTCTCAGCCAGATGGGCCCCCCGACGAGACGGACGAAAACTACCCCGCCCTTCCCACGGCAGGGAGGGCGTGGGAAGCGACAACAGCTGGGCTCTCTCCACCCAGCCAGCCAGCCACAGTGTGCGCGTGGGGCCCGGTGGGGAGGGATAAAGAGAAGGAGAGGAGGTGGATGGACGCAGCAGTACTGGCCGCAAACGGATGCCGGACAGACCTACCCCGGGTGGAGCAGGGCCGAATCAAAAGGGCGCAATGGTGGGAGGAGGAGAGGAAGGGATACGCCAAAGCGGAGGGAAGGGCAAGGAAGGAAGCGAGGGAGTGGAGGGCGGAGCAACG